>CM031377.1:54983577-55207160 GCA_018208015.1 Medicago ruthenica | reverse complement strand
GAAGCAGGCTTAACCTCACCAATTAAATCCAAAGCCCATCCTCTGAAAGGCCAAGGTTTTGATTATGGAGGGTAACTCACTAGCAGGTACATGCTGTATCCCTGCATGCTTTTGGCATTCTTGACAGCCTTTAGCAAATTCTATGCAGTCCTTTAGCATAGACGGCCAATATAAACCTTGTCGAAATAAAAGCCATTTCATTTTATGGCCTGCTTGATGTGATCCACAAGCACCACTGTGAACATGGGAAACTGCTAAATATGCTTCTGATTCGCTTAGGCATTTTAATAAAATTCCTTCTGCAGTCTTTTTAAATAATTCATTTCCCATAATCACGTAGTTCAAAGCCCTATATTTGACCTTTCGAGCCACATTACCTGTTGGATTTTCCAAATATTCAACAATGGATTTTCTCCAATCATTATCCAACATATTGTCAATGGCCAAAATTTGGATTTTTTCCTGAAGATCATCTACGTTTTCATCTTCACTACCTTGTGGTGTACTTGCCCCCACAAGTTTTGGCATTGATAATGCAGCGCTCAACGGCTCTTGTAACACCAATTTTTCTTTTATTTCGATCAACTGAGTTAATTTTTCTTTCGACATTTTGTACCCTGAAGCTATTTGGGCTAAATCATTCGCTTCTTGGTTTTCTAGTCGAGGTATATGTTCAATGTTAATATAATCGAAATGATTCAGAAGAGAACTTGCTATAACAAAATACTTTGCTAAGTGTTCTTTCACACATTTGTATTCTTGTGTTAATTGTCTCAACACTAACTCTGAATCACCCCTTATGTTAACATTTCTTGCCCCCAAGCTAATTAAAATTTCAAGGCCTGTGATTAAAGCTTCATATTCAGCCTCATTATTTGAGCAAAGACCTTTAATTTTATATTTAAACTTAGTTGGGACTTTTGTGGGGGATATTATTAAGATTCCAATCCCAGTTCCATGTTTATGTTTAGAACCATCGAAATACAAAACCCAAGGTTCAGTATCTACATAGTCCTGAGACATTTCGATCACCGAATGATCTTGCAATAAAATCTGCCACAATTTGACCCTTAACAGATTTCAAGGGCTTGTAAGTTAAAGAATATTCTGTTAATGCTAAAGCCCACTTTCCAATTCTACTGTGTAAAATAGGCTTCGATAACATGTGCTTAATAATATCATAATGAGAATACACATAGACATCAACAGGCTTTATATATTGCTTAAGTTTAATACAAGAGAAATACAACAAAGACAAAGTTTTTCTATGGCAGTATATCTAGTTTCTGCATCATTTAATACACGACTAAGATAATAAATTGCATGCTCCACGCCATTTTCATCTTCCTGAGCCAACATGCTCCCAATGGTATTGTCAGACGCAGCAATGTACAACTTCATATTTTTACTTCGACTAGGAGGCATTAGTACTGGAGGCTTAATCAAATACTCTTTAATTTCATCGAAAGCCTTTTGATGCTCTTCTTCCCATTTAAATGGTTCATCTTTCTTGAGTCGAAGCAATGGCGAAAAAGTTTGAGCTTTGCCACTTAAATTCGAAATGAATCTTCTCAAGAAGTTGATTTTCCCTAGCAAAGATTGAAGTTGTTTCTTGGTCGAAGGAGGCTTCGTCTCAAGAATAGCCTTTGTCTTGTTCTGGTTTATTTCGATGCCTTTTTTATGCACCACAAAACCAAGGAAATCTCCTGCATGTACACAAAAAGCACACTTTAATGGATTCATTTTTAATCCATGTTTCCTCATCCGTTCGAAAGACTGCCTAAGGTAATCCAAATGGCTATCTTCGGACGAAGATTTGATGATTATATCATCTATATAAACTTGCATGAATGTGTCTATAAAATCATGGAACATAGAATTCATGGCCCTTTGATAAGTGGCCCCAGCATTTTTCAAGCCAAAAGGCATAACAACCCATTCATAAGTGCCTAATGCACCAGGGCATCGAAATGCTGTTTTTGACACATCATTTTCAGCAATAAATATTTGGTTATAACCAGAATAACCATCTAACATACTTAAGAATTCGAAGCCAGCTGCTGAATCTACTAACATTTCTGCTACTGGCATAGCATATTCATCTTTAGGTGTAGCATTATTTAAATCCCTAAAATCTATGCATACTCTAAGAGTTCCATTCTTTTTAATAACAGGGACTATATTTGCTAACCATTCGACATACCTGGCAGCTCTGATGAATTTACACCTCAGCAGCCTTTCGATCTCATCCTTGATCTTGGACATAATTTCTGGTGCGAACCTTCTTGGTAGTTGTTTCACTGGCCTCTTTCCTTCTTTGATAGGTAGTTTCAGTTCGACCATTTCTCTGCTTAACCCAGGCATTTCGTTGTAATCCCACGCAAAGCAGTCTTTGAACTCTTTAAGAAGCAGCACCAGCTTTTCTTTTAGACTTGAAGTGATATTGGCGCTGATATAAGTTGGCCTTTTAATCGAGCCATCTCCAATATCGATCTCCTCTAAAGGATCTTGTGCTTGCATTTTTGGCGCCTCACTCATAGGATCCTTCTCGAACCCCAGCGGTTCATCGTCATAGATGCAGTCAAGTCTTCGATCCTTTGTTTCTTTGACTTCCAGATCTTCGATCTTGGCTTCTACTGCCATATTTTGTTGAAACTCAGCCTCAAGGGCCGTATTTAATCTATTTTCACCCATATAAGCCGTAATCCTGGCCCATGCAGTGGCCTCAGTCATAGTAATCTTCATAAATATTCCACCCAGTTGGTGGAATGACTCCATCTTCGGAAGAAACAGCATTAATTTCTTCTCTCTCCCATATAAAGCCATGGGCAGGGTGGAGCTTGACAGAATGAATGAAATTGTCACTTGGCACGAAAGCAGAATCCTTGTCACCACAAGGTGCTATATTAGCCAAATTTTTGTCAAAGGTTTGTGGGGTGACAATGTCAACCTCTGACTTATAGAAGCTTTGATCTGCCTCTATGTTTTCAACAATTCCATCTTCCCTCCAAATAATCAGTTTCTGGTGGAGAGTGGATGGTACTGCCCCAACTCCGTGGATCCATTCCCTTCCTAACAGCAAGTTAAAGTTAGCCTTGGATTGAACCACCAAGAAAAGAGTTGGTCGAACTATGCTGCCCACAGCAACATCAACTTGTATGGCTCCCATCGAATAGCCAGTTTTGCCCTCATAATTAGAAAGCACAATGTTGTGGGTAGATAGATCACTGTCATATTTCCCAATCCTGTAGAGTGTGGATTGAGGCATCAAGTTGACAGCTGCTCCCCCATCAATGAGCACTTTGTTGATCCCAACGTTCTCAACCTTTGCTCTGATGAAAAGGGGTTTGAGATGGCTTTTCATCCCAAGACTTGGCCTTTCGAAAGAGGCTAGTTGCTCCTCAATGCAGCCATTGTTCATCACATAGTAACATACAGGCTTTGGGTCAGCCATATCAAGATGATCGAATTCACCTTCGATCTCTGTAACTTCGGATTTGACATCATATTCAGATGGCAAGATGGACACCACGCAGATGACGTCGAAATCAGGTTCGGAGTCCAGTAGATCCTCGTCTTCGATCTTATCCTCATCCACTGGAGGAAAGAGTCTTTCTTTTGCTGGCCTCCTGGACACATCCTTATATTGGCCAGTTTGCAAATTTTGTTCAGCCAATTTCTTTTGACGCTGAAACCTGCGCCATTGGGTCCTTGTCATAGGATTCTTACCCTTGTAATTGTTTCGGTAAGAATACTTATTAGCCTCCTGTGGGCCAACTTGCTTCATTCCACTGGAACCACCTACCTCCATAGTTCCTTTGTTGAACCTTCTGAGCCCCTGGTGCATCCATTTTTCGACAGGAATCGAACCAGGAGGAATAAAGGTAGTCTTTCGACCAGATTTCTGGTTGTTGTTCGGCTACACCATAATTCTCTTGCCTTTATCGAAACGCTGGTTTTGGGTTGCCCCCTTGTTGACAACCTGGTACTTCTTGAGGCCCTCAGTAGCCTCTCTATCACACACTGCACTGCAGCGGGGACACAGCATTACATTCTTGTTTTCGAGTTTGCATCTGTTCAAGAAATCGACCAAATCCTCTTTAGTCTGAGGATACACAACCTTCATCTTCTCGCTGTAGTCTTCTTCAGATATGCCTTGAACTTGCACCTCAGACACCTCCATGGCTTCGACCATCATTACTCCTTGAGGTTCCGCATAGAGAGTTTCGACAGCTTTTGGTGCCTCAACATTCGCCTGAGTTGTCTTTGGTTTCTCACCAAATTTGAGTCTCCCCTCATTGAGAGCCTTTTGGACCAGATCCCTGAAAAGAATACAACGTGAGGTTTTATGGCCAAGGAAATTATGAAATTTACAATAACCCCTTTTCTTCTGTTGTTCGATTGGGGGTACTTTTAAGCCCTTAGGAACAATAATCTGGCCATCTGTAACTAATAAATCAAATATTTCATCACATTTGGTTATGTCAAATGTATAAGTTTTAGACACAAATTTATCATTTTTAGGCTCAACAGGATTTTTCCCATTCGAAGGTTTAAGGAGTTTACAGACATAAGGAGGTCCAGGTTTTAATTCTGCTAAATCAACCTCATTGTCTTCGATATCTTCATAAGTGACATCGAACTCTTGGTCACTGTCGTTTGCTTCGACATATGCAACCTTCTCCCTCTTATGAAATTTAGAATTCCTAGCCTTTTCAGCTTTTAGCCGTTCGACTTGTCGAACTCTATCAGCCAACTGAGCCATGTCCCTCAAATACTGAGTGTCTAATTTCTTTCTAATCGAATAGTCTAGGCCACCAGCAGCCATTTCGACTAATTCATGTTCAGGGACTTGGGTGAAGCACCTTGCCTTTAGAAGTCTGAATCTATTGAGATAATCATCAATTGACTCAGGCGCTTTACGTCGAACACTTGCTAATTCTTTAAGGCTTATTTTTGATTGTCCCATGTAAAATTGTTCATGGAAAACTCTCTCTAATTGATTCCAATTATGTATGGAATGTGGAGGGAGGGTTGTGAACCATGTAAAGGCATTTTTTGTTAAAGAATTTGGGAAATACTTCATCCTTAAATTTTCATTATTTGCTATGTCTCCTGCTTCTGTCAGAAATCTTGCAATGTGCTCAACGGTTGATTCGCTAGTGTCACCAGTGAACTTAGTGAATTTTGGGATTTTGACACCCCTTGGTAGTTCAGTCTGAAGCACATACTCTGACAAGGCAGAAACAAAATTTGGTCTATGTAAACCTACATTCAAACCATTTTGGACTAAGATAGCTTCGACCAAATTTGCTATGTTGTTTTGTGCCCCTAAATTATTTTGTTGGACATTTCGAACCACTTCATCAGCATTTTGATTTCGATTTACTAAGACTATCCCTGGATTTGGTTCGATTTGTGGTTGTACTTGTGGTTGAGCGTATGGTTCGATTGGACCCATTTGTAATTGTCCTTGATTAGGCTGTACCACTAAGTTATTGGGCATAGGCACCATAGCATTATTTGGTACTTGGATGTTTTGTATGGGTGCTAGATTCTGGATCTGAGGGACTGGTTGATTAGGGACATGTGGAGCCCCAAAGAAATCAGCCATTCTACCCATCTGGGTGGCTAACAATTGATAAGACTGGTTAGTATTTTGTATCAAAGGATTAAACACTGTACCAATTTGTTGTGTCAACATATTAACCATATCATGATTACTCTCATCCATTTGTTGCCTTAAAGACATCAAGGATGTATTAGTTAATGATGGCACTGCATTTCGATTAACAGAACTGGAGGCCAATCGTTGGTTTGTAGGCGAGTAAACGCCAGGCACAGTTTCTGAATATAATGAAGGGTTGGTTTGTAGCCCTTGCATCAGCGTCGTAGGCATACCATATGGTACATTCCTACTGTTGCCTTGATTCGTATATTGTGAAAAAGGCATACTGAATGTAGAGCCCATTGTGCCTCCTCCTCTTGCTGGAGATGGCTGGCTCCCTAAATTTTCGGGTATCGAAACTGCAGGGCCTGCAGTGGTAAAGGGCATCGTTGTTGATGCAATGATAGGCATAGTAACGCCCAATGTCGAAGAACTGGGAGCGGAAATGGTCGCTCCAGTCACATTCGAAGTGTTCAACGCGCTCGAAGGCGCTGACACATTGTTATCATTCACATTTGCATTTTCCATATTATTTGTGTTTGTATTCCTGGGTGGTGGTCTAACCATTTCAGGGAGTATTTTCCCACTCCTCAAGAACATGCACTAACGCAATTTCCAGAAAGAATGCACAAATAGAAATTTGCAAATCCAAACAAAAATATTTTTTGATAAAAAAGATTCAATTAAAGCACAGGTCCCACCGGGCGTGCCAATTTGTTTACTCTGAAATTTGGTAAACAACCGCTAGTCTAAATTAATTGCTTGCGAGACCAACTAGTGAATCTCAGGAGCATAGTGCTTTGTTTGAATCCTTTAAATTTATTTGAATGTCCATTACGCATAAACATTTAGTGTAGTTTTGGGAAATTAAATGCGCAAGTCACTTGGATTACAAGCAACAAGGGAAATAAACTTTTAATAAGAAAGCGCGCTGTTTCGATCGAAACAGATGAAGAAAACTGAATTTAAAGAAAACGCAGTAAAGTTTGCATGAAATTTAGAATGCTTGAAAGATACATTTCATGAAAAGGGTAAATTGCATTGAATTGTAAAAGATGCTTTACATAAAAGGATGGTTCACAGATTCATACTTGGATCCCATTTCACTCGTTTCTCTCGATAGCGTGGGTACTTTGAGTTTACAAGGATTTTGTATAAATGAATTGCGACCCTTTTTTCTGACTAAAAAACTACTATATATAGACTTTCGAAAATAAACTGCCCTAACGGTCGAACACTATACTACTGCCAAATGTCCTGCCACGTACACCCTGCATGCACTTAACTGCTCCTTAGAACGGTTGTATCTTTCGAAGTCGAACTGAGTGTTGTGAAAGTTTGTCAGAATTGTGCTAAGTCCAGAACTTTGTTGCTTCGATTCGATCATACGCTCGTTCGATCTGCCTTCTGGTTCGAAGTCCTCCTTCTTTGCCTTAGCCTTGTATTTGTAAATATCCTTTCGAACCTGTGAACAATTCCAAGATTCTTTTAAACTGCAAAAATCTCATCTTCTTCCACGTGTCCAGTCAAACCTCAGAAATTATGTCAAATTCCTCTTGTTGAAAAACACAGGTAACAACGGGATGGGTAGCTTAATGAATAATTGTGGGTAAGATAATCTGATACTTCAAGTACCCATTACTTAGTGAATAATGGTTCAGATTTAATGGTACTTGCACCAGCAGATATTTGTCACGCGCAAATATTTGTACCCGCTAATAATTTAAGTAAATTATTTAAATATCCTTAGCTAAATATAAAAGGTAACCTTTCAAATTTAGTAAAAAAAAACTCCTAGAAAGAATGTGAGATCGTTGAAGCATGGAACTTTGTTATTTCATGAGCTAGAAATATTTTTTTTTTTTATACTTTAGTTGAATGCGATGAAACATGTTTTGTTTAGAAATGAAATGTATGAATATCATTATGTTTTGGTAAAAAAAGGAAATGAATGTGGGCAAATTTTGTTGTTAAATTGAGAGTGAAATGTATAGATATTATTATGTGTTCTTAGTTTATTTTTGGGGCTTGCTGGGGTAAGATTAGGAGGATTTTTCTTTTGATATAACATACTATTGTGTGGTCTATTTGGAGAACGCAAATTTTTTTTTATTTTTTAGGTAAGATAATTGACGTGTCTCACATGGATTTGATTAAATCCACCTCGTGGGAGTAGTTTCTAGGGAGGAATCCTATCCTTTCATGTTCCTTCTATGATTGGGATAATGCTTCACTCTAGTGATAGTATCTCTACGGACTTGTGGTTTGAAGGTAGGAGGTCGTCAGTCTTTGGGTGTATCGGCTGTGTTTCCTCCTTTCTCAACAAGGTAGGGTTCTTATGGTCGGAGGTCATGCAAGAGTTTGGGAAATCATCTTAGATTTGTTCTTGTTAGTGGTTTTTGTCACTTCTTTTGGTGTTTTGCTTCTTTTTTCTCTTTTTTATGTAGTTCCTTGACCTTGTTTTGAGTACTCTTTTTAATTAGTTACTTTCTCCATTTCAAGTGACTTCGTTTTATCAAAAAAAAAAAAACAGGTGACTTCGTTAAGTATTTTATATTGGTTAATAAAAATGTATAAACACCATTATCATAAAGCAATACAAAAGTTTTTTTTACTCAAGAGTGTTAAAGTTATAGTATTAGGTAGATAGCACAATTGAAAAAAAAGGCTTAATTGCACTTTTGCCCCCTATCTTTTGCCAATTGTGTGATTTTGCACCCCATCCTTTTTTTTGAGCGATTTTGCACCCTATCATTTGTCACTCCTGATGGCAGTCTCTCTCTTTCGTTTATTCTGCCACATCAAGTATTTAATTGGTTAATTTTCATTGGGGATCAATTCATGAAGATTTCTTTTGCTTGAAAATAGCACTGCTCATTTAATAATATTTTATATTGTAATATTTCATTTTTATTATATCAAATACAATTTATATATTTGATTAAAACATTCAAATCATTAATTAAACTTTTTTTAACAAGGCAAAATGGAATGTATTAATTACGAAAAAAGCATTCTGAAAAACACAACGAGTGCCAAATCAGAAAACATAAAGTTTAGAATATAATTACAAAGCTGTCTACACCAACAAGGGAAAAGGAAAAAAAAAATAACATGCCAAAACCCAATCAAACTAAAAGCTTAAGCCACCAATTGTGAAAATCAAAAGCAAAAGCGATATTGTTTGTCTTCAACCACCAAAATGAGAGGAGCTTAATTCTATCCAGTATTTGCTGTAACGATTCATCCTTATTGTTAAAAGTCCTATTGTTTCTTTAATTCTATATTACTCAAACACATGAAAACCAAATTAAATATAAAGCAGATCGAACAGATTTCGAGTTACCACCCATCTGACCAAACTGAATAAAGTGATCCAACAAACGATGCTAATCAGCTGAGGAGATAGCAATCCAATGCCGAATAAGATGACATACATAGCCGAAAAATCCAAAAAGAGATGATCCACTTATTCAACCACACCACACCCCACCCAACCACACATAATTGAGAATTTTGTTGAAGTATGCCATGCCTAAATAAATTGTCTTTGGTTGGGATCTGATTACGTAGAAGACGCCAAGTAAAAACTGTAACTTCCAAAGTAACTTTGTTATGCCACATTATATATGTTGAATGAACAGACTAGTCTGACGTTGTTAACAAATGATAGACACCACTAACTGTAAGATCCCGATCCCTGAGACTACTAATTAAGCGATTAATCATGCAACACAATTAATCAAAATCTAACAAATCTCCAATATCTCATACAAATTTCTGATAAAGAAAATCTCATCAACAATCATCACAACACAGCGGAAATAAATCATCTCAACATAATAATCATCTCAGGTCTCAACATAAATATCTCAAATAAATACATCCTCATAAAATTCAACAAGAAAAATAAATCCCGGACTCCAAGATCAGAGCACCTAATCTAGACATCCTCGAAAATAAAAGCGACATAAAACGGAGAATAGGCGTGATGCCATCCTCAACGCAACTCACCGAGCTCTACTCCTCAACCTGAAAGTCAACATCCACAAGGGTTGAACCCACGGATGAGACGACAATAAAGCTACTAGAGGGTAAGATATACATTCAACAAAGAAGTATAATAAACGCACATAAGTTTCAGGCAAAAACATCACTCAACATTCAAATATTTCATCAACACAAAAAGCCTGGTTAGTACTCATGCATAATTCGTAAATCATAGTATACCCTCATCATTAATAATTATCAACTCATTTATACATCATCAACAATTAAATCAAAATCTCAACTATAATTCGTCATCAACACAATTAATTCATAATCTCAACTATAATTCATCATCAACACGGTTATGAGTCATTCATAATTCTACAATTCAACAAGTTGGCATTTACCACATAAATGCACAAGTTCACACCAAAATATTACCAAACACGACTCATGTGAATGTAATGCGCCTAATACGACTCTACATGCATGGGGTACCGTAATGAGCTTAAATCACTCAACTATCAATAGTGATCTTAAATCACCTTACTATCAAATAGTGATCTTAAATCACCCAACTATAAAATAGTGATCTTAAATAACCCAACTATCAAATCTTGATCTTAAATCAAGCAATTATCGATCGACTATGAATGCATGGATGTTCACGAATAAACTTGACAATGCACACAACTATAAATCATGATTTTAAATCATGCAACTTTCACAACTATCAATTGCATTATCAAATCAATACATCCACACAATTCATGTTATCATCACATCATCATCTAATTCACCACATCTTCATTTAAATCACAACTATAATGCATTAAGTTACGTCCAACATCATTCACTTCATATTAATGCATTTCACAAAGTTTATTCATAAACACGTTATGCTTGCATTTATTCACCATAAATCACATAATCCACATTTCATTAATAAATTAAATAACGTTACCTCAAACTATTACTACACCACATTATATTCATGATTCAACTACATTCATACTATTGTAACTGATCATTAAGTCTATTTTCACAATTATCAAGTTTCACAAAATTACCAAATTCGTCTCGTAAGCACACTTTAAAATCAATTCATTGCAAGCGATTGTTATCTATCAATGAAAGGTCAAAACAACATCAAAACAACACAAAAAAAAAGCCCAGAGACGTCCGAAAATGTCCCCCAAAGGCCAAAACACACAGAACAGCTGATGCTGTTACTGCTAAGGTCATTGAGTGACCGGGAGCTTCGCTAAGCGAAGTCCTGTTTTCAGGTCCCAGAAAACACGGTTTTCACATACGGGAAGACCTCAAAACTCTCCCAAAAATCCCATTATTCATCCCAATTGACCCAAAATCATTTTACAAACAATACCCATGATCAATACACTTAAACTGAACAATGAATACGCAATGAAACATCAAATTGACATGAATTCCAAAGGTTTTTCGGTAATTTTCAAAGTTCATCTCAAAAGTCCATTTTCACCAAAAACATAGCAAATAAACTTGTATAACAACACCAACAGTATTTCATCAAGTTCAACTTCACCATAATCACCTATTCAAACTATTCCAACATCAACTTATTCATTTAAGCCGCAACTTACTCATTTTCACTTAATTAAGTCTTTTTAGCAAAACACCAACAACAACAACAACTTAATCCTCATCAAAGCTACACAACCAACATAATATTTTCATGCTTTTCATCATATGGCAGCAACTTAATCAAAACAGTAGCAATTTAAGCAAATTCACTCAATTAATCAATTTTCTCAAAATTACTTAAATTGCGACTTATTCAACATAACTTCATGTTTTCTCAAACAAAACACATACCCATACACATAATCAACTTCATAATCAACAAACATCATTGAATTATCATGTTAAGCATCAAGATCATCAAAATTCACAAAAGTATCAATTAATCATAATAAAACATGAAGTTTAAAATGAAGAAAATGCAATTTCATCAAAGTTTAGCATGCTTAATTTAATCAACAAAAAGGAGCACAAAATTCACCAAAAACAGCAACAATTATCATGCAATAATTCATAATCTAAAGCACTCAAACCTCATAATTGCTTATTAAACCCATTTGGTAAAAGTAATCTCCCCACTTACCTTAATTCTTCACTTTTGTTGCTACTTCTAGTAAAATTCCCCTCTACCCCTTTAGCTCTTCTAGTTTCCTCTTCTCCAAGCCTCTCCTCTCTCTATTCTCTCACTTGCCTCTCAAAATTGTGTGAATGTTTAACCTAGCTCACCACTACTCACTACTAGTCTATTTATAATATGGTTTTAGGGTTACTCCCACAAATGGGCTTAGTCACAATTAATTCGCAAATATTTTCTCTACACTTTTACTTCACTTAAACCCCCCATATTAATTATACACCACTATTATCTAAACTTCAAATTACTAGTTCTTGCATATTTACAAAAATGCCACTCAAGCACTAATAATTCCATTAACCCACCAATCACACAAAATAATCAATTTAACAAATATAATTAAATAAATAATAATAATTAATAATAACAGATAAATCTAATGCTAAAAATCGGGTTGTTACACTAACAATATAACCTTTAGTAGGTTCTAAATATTGCCACTTATCCACCGAATTAACCTACAAAACAACATCAAGAAGTAATGCACAACACTCCCCTAACATTTCATCCTCCCACGCAAACAACATCCACCTCCACTTCCAAGCCTCTCCCCCTCACTCCAACCTAGCACATACATATCATCAACTACATCAAAGGACTTCCAGTTAACTCAAATAACTTGACAAATCTAACACTGAGAGGAATACCACCCAACCAAGGATCCGTCCAAAAAAAGGTATTAGCACCAATTCCTATTGACTTCCTCAAGTTATCATCATACCAATTTCCCACCCCTAAACCAATCCCGCTACGAACTCCAATCATATTTTCCACCACGAAGAATTGTATCTCCAACCTTCATTCAAAACGACCTCCCACCTCCCTGTCATGCGCCACCAAAACTCTATATCAAAGGTTGTTCCTATCGACATCCTTCAACGCTACTTTCCTAATAATGCAAGGTTAAACTCCCTCATTTTCCTAACCCAAAACCTCCCACATCCTTCACCAAACAAATAGATTCCCAATTTACCCAAAAAAAATTCCTAGAATTCTCTCTCCCACTCTCCCACCCACCCCCCTTTCCCCAAAAAAAAAAACATTTTAAAATAGATTCGATAAAGGAGATGATACATGTGGGAACTTTGAAGAAGGAAAGGAAGTAGACCGATAGAGAAAACATGACAAATTTTAGAAGAATTAATCGACCACCAAAATAAAGAAACTTACGTTTCCAATCTAACAATCAAGCTTTAATAAGGTCTAACAGTGGTACCCAAAAATTCAACCGCCACACATCACCACCTATAGGTAGACAAAGGTACACAAAAGGAATCATCCCAGTCTTACAATCATAACTATTGGTACTTTTGATAACCAAGAATCTGCCATATTTAGACCCACCAACATACTTTATTAAAATTAACTTTCAAACCCGAGATATTCTCAAGTAATATTATGAAGATAAGATATTTGAATACTTTCCCCACGGCCTACGCTATACCCAGTGAAAAAACCAGAAGTAACCATGGCTATCATGATAATGTTGAAACCTTCAACAACAAGCAAAAAAAGAAAAGGAGAAAGAGGATCACCTTACCTCAATCCCCTCTCTAAAGGGAATTCTTCAGTTGGGTTGCCATTGACTAACACCGATGTTGTTGCGGAGCCAATAAATTACAACATCC
This sequence comes from Medicago ruthenica, assembly GCA_018208015.1. NCBI lineage: Eukaryota > Viridiplantae > Streptophyta > Magnoliopsida > Fabales > Fabaceae > Medicago > Medicago ruthenica. Next base: position 55,193,680 of record CM031377.1, on the reverse strand, counting down.
ACTTATGTCATGATAAAAGAAAGTTCATATTTTGCATAACTGCTTCTAAGTACTGCCAATCAACCGAATTATAAGCCTTTCCAAAATCCACTTTAAAGAGCAACAATTCTTTCTTCAACTTACGAGTTTCATCGACCACCTCATAGATGTAAGAATCCCATCAAAGATTTACCTTCCTTTAACAAAAGCACACTGGGAGTCCGATATCACATTCCCAATAACCTCCCTTAATCTTTTTTCCAATACTTTTGATAAAACCTTATTCATACACCCAAACAAAGATATTAACCTTAACTCACCCAAACAAAGATACTATCAAAGTATTGTTGATTTCCTTTGCAAGCTTACCATTTTGATGAAATTCACTGATAAACTACAACATATCATTTTTAATTTCCTCGCAAAAATCCTTGATGAAACCAAAATCTATCCCATCTGATCTTGGACTCTTAAAACTCTCACAATCCCAAACTTTCTGCTTCACCTCCTCCATGCTAAAAGGTTTAATCAAGTCCATCGAATTCAGATTACATAAGGTTTTATACTGAAGATTTTTGACCCCTAATCGCTCAGTGTAATTTGAAATGAGAAGAAAAATGGTTAAACACCGCTAACCAGACATTATCAATACCCTCCACCTGACCATTGTTAACCTGAATATTGATAATAGCATTTAACCGTTGTTTTCTTGACATAATTCCATGAATTTATTTTTTTGGAATTAGCATCGCCTTCTTTAAGCCATTGCAAACGAGACTTTTGCCAATTCATGTTGGAGTTTATTTTAGACTGATAAGTAGTAATTTATAGGTTTTTAAGGGTTTCTTTTTATGCAAGTTTAATAGTTTTTCTTTATTTTCTTGAGCTATTTTACTTGAGAACTTTTGTTTTTCTTTCTAGGTAAAAATAAGGAAGAGCAAGCCCTTTGGAGCAAAATCACAAAGAGCCAAGCAAGAAAAGTCTAGTTTCAAGGCAAAATTAAGATGGCACAGTCGTGTCACCTTTTACACTAGTCGTGCGCCCTTCCTAACCAGACCGTGCCATTCCAGGCAGTGTGACCATGCATGGCCGTGCGTTCATATGGCACGGTCGTGCGCCCTTCCGGTTCTTCATATTCTTCGGTTTTGGAACTTGGCGCGACCGTGCGCCCATATCGCACGGCCGTGCGCGTTATGCACTCAGATTTTATGATTGAAAACTCTTGGAATTGGTCAATTATTGCTATGTAATTTGTGTTTAATTCTTTGTCCATGGCTTTAGGCTATAAATAGAGCTCTAAGCAGACTTGTTTCTCATCTTGGAATGAGTGTAGAGTTACTATAGTGAGATTGTAACTCCATCTTGTTCTAAGTTCACCTACTTATAAAATTTCTACACTTTTACAATTCCTTGCTATTTACATTATTGTTCTTTATATTTCTACTCTTTACTTTTCCGCATATTTACAATTCTTGTCTTTACTTTCATGCTTTTATAATTTATGCAATTTATAATTTGTCAAGTGTCTACAATGAAATCTTGTGAGTAGACTAGTCTAGTATTGGGATTGTTGGAAAAGGCATCTCAACAACTATTATTTCATTATTTCAAATATCAAGTGAAGTATCGAATGAAGAAGCTTGATATCGGAACAAATGAGATTAGACAAGGCATCTCAAAGCTTGATGGGAACACCCCAAATGAGTAGCTTTGCGATGTCTTGAGGCAATAAGATTCATGCTTAATGGGTCTCATATTGCAATGAACCATGAGAATAGGCGTGATTGTTATTGGGATACATGTTGGAACAAAATGTGTTTAACAACTCTCTTATGAATTAAGGGGAGATTGTTGAAACATTTATGTGTAAACATATCTCTCTTTATGGTTTTGATGATAACAAAGTGTTAAATAGAAAAATTGGTTATTTGCTAATGCCTTGTTCAAGTGTTTTCAGAACCACATATTTTATGATTGATTATTAAGAATGGTTATGGAAGAACAAGCTTAGAGCAAGAAAGGAAAGCTAAGAAGCAAGGTTGCAAAGCTAGAAGGAAACTGGGTCTGAAGAAGTGCTCATGAAGAAGTGCTCCTGAAGTGGTGCTTCTGAAGTGGTCCTGAAGTGGTGCTCCTGAAGTACAGCTTCTGAGTCTAAAGACCAGCTTCTGATGTCTGGGTGCTTCTGAAGAAGTCAACGTAAGTCAACGACTGAAGACCAGCTTCTGATCCTGAAGCCAGCTTCTGATCCGTACAAGGCAGCTTCTGATGCACTGTTCACACAAAGAAGCTTCTGAAGGCTGATGTGGCTAAAAGCAAGTGGTACTGTGCGCATTTAATGCCTGGATGTGTCAGAGCAACTCAATGGAACAGTTGTCTCCCTGACCCAAACATTCTCCAGCTTTTAAGGTAGGCCATTTCAAAAATGGCTGCTGCTCTGTTTTGTTTGAAAAAGTGCAGCACACATTTGCAGAAATCCTAGCTCAACTTGCAACGGCTCTTTCCTCAAATCAAGCAAATCTTCAACAGCTTTATTTCCTCTATAAAAGGAAGAAGATTTGAAGAAGAAATTAGTCTAAGACTCTTGAAACAAAGAACTGAACTCTTGCTCTGTTTTGCTGTAAAAAATACGCAAGTTACCCAACCTCTTTGAAATTCTTTTATCTTTGTAACTTAGAATTTCTTAAGGTTAAGAGTCTTAACCTGTGTTGTATTAAGAGAACACCTCTGATATTTTATCAAGTGTTCATCCCAAACTCATTTATTTGTAAACCAGTTTGGTCCCTAAAGTCCTAGTCTGAATACTGAGCAATTGTAACCTCCTTCCTTTGTGGTCTGAGTCAGAAGTCTCTTGACTTAGTGTCTTGAGCATTGGGAAGTTTCTTGACTTAGTGTCTTGAGCATTGGAAGCCTCTTCCTTGGTGGTTGAGCATAGAAGCCGCTTTCTTTGTGATTGAGCAACTGGAAGTCTCTTCCTTAGTGGTTGAGCAAGTGTAATCTTTGAAGGTGAGAAAAACACACACAAGAAAGGGGGGGGGGGGGGGGGGGTTGAATTGTGTGACTCAAAAACTTGTTCTTTCCTTTTCAAAAAATTAACACTAGTTCAGAATCAGGTTCTGAACTGTTATCAGAATTAAATGCAGCGGATTAACAAGTTAAAAGATAAGGGAAGAGAGACACACATGAATTTTATACTGGTTTCTTCTCAATGTGAGAAGTAGTCCAGTCCCCTTGTTTTCCAACAAGAGAGTTTCACTATAATCTGAAGATTACACTTGCTCAATCACTTAAGAAAGAGACTTCCAGTTGCTCAATCACAAAGAAAGAGGCTTCTATGCTCAACCACCAAGGAAGAGGCTTCCAATGCTCAAGTCACTAAGACAAGAGACTTCCCAATGCTCAAGACACTAAGTCAAGAGGCTTCTGACTCAGACCACAAAGGAATGAGGTTACAAATGCTCAGTATACAGACTGAGACTTTAGGGACCAAACTGGTTTACAAGTAAAAGAGTTTGGGATGAACACTTGATAAAATATCAGAGGTGTTCTCTAAATACAACACAGGTTAAGACTCTTAACCTTAAGAAATTCTAAGTTACAAGACTGAAGAATTTCTAAGAGTTTTTGAACTTGACAGCAAAACAGAGCAAGGTTTCAGCAATTTGATTTCAAGAGTCTAACACACTTCTTCTTCAAATCTTCTTCCTTTTATAGATGAAATATAGCTGTTGAAGATTTGCTTGATTTGAGGAAAGAGCCGTTGCAAGCTGAGCTAGGATTTCTGCAAATGTGTGCTGCACTTTTTCAAACAAAACAGAGCAGCAGCCATTTTTGAAATGGCCTACCTTAAAAGCTGGAGAATGTTTGGGTCAGGGAGACAACTGTTCCATTGAGTTGTTCTGACACATCCAGGCATTAAATGCGCACAGTACTGGTCACTTTCCAAGCCACATCAGCTTCAGAAGTTCTGTGTGAACAGTGCATCAGAAGCTGCTGCATCAGAAGCTGCCTTGTACGGATCAGAAGCTGGCTTCAGGAGTTGACTCTGCGTTGACTTCTTCAGAAGCATCCAGACATCAGAAGCTGCCTTCAGACTCAGAAGCTGCACTTCAGGAGTACCACTTCAGGACCTCTTCAGAAGCTTCTCAGTTCAGTACCACTACTTCAGGAGCACTTCTTCAGGAGCACTTCTTCAGACCCAGTTTCCTTCTAGCTTTGCAACATTGCTTCTTAGCTTTCCTTCCTTGCTCTAAGCTTGTTCTTTCATGACCATTATTAGTTTCTAATCATAAGGCACATGGTTCTGAAAAACACTTGAACAAAGCATTAGCAAATAACCAATTTTCCATTTAACACTTTGTTATCATCAAAACTATAAAGAGAGATATGTTTACACATAAATGTTTCAACAATCTCCCCTTAATTCATAAGAGACTTGTTAAACACGTTTTGTTCCAACAATCTCCCCCTTTTTGATGATGACAAACATAAGTATTAAATCAGAAAATTGTTGTTAACTTAATTAACAAGTTAACTACAGGGTGTGAGGTTTGTAAGCTCCCCCTGAGTCTGATCCAAGTTAATTAAGTTCAGATAAAAACACAAGTGTGAAAATTTCAGAATTGTTGTTAAGTTTAATTAACAATCTGACTTCAGGAGAGGTTTGTAAGCTCCCCCTAGGTCTGACAGTCCTCAGGGTTAGGTTTGTAAGCTCCCCCTGATTCTTATCCATGTTAATTAAGCTTAATTTAAAACAATATAGTGAAATTATCACTCAAAATTCAAAATGACTTGTTGACTTCAGGTTCTGAGGTTTGTAAGCTCTCCCCCTAAGTCTGATAATCCACAGGATGAGTTTTGTAAGCTCCCTGAGTCCTATCCAAGTTATTTTAAATTCATTATAACTCACTAAGAGTTGTATATCTCACAGAATGGTATCAGAGCCAGATTTATACTTCAGAGGCTAAGAGTTAAAAAGCAGTTCTCATAAGTTAGATTCAATCAGTATCAGAGCTTTAACTAATCAGTATCAGATCTTAACCAATCAGTATCAGATCTTAACTAATCAGTATTAGAGCTTTTAACTGTTTTAACTTATGTTCAGAGCCTCAGGCCTTAATACCTTTTGATCCCTTTTCATAAGTTAATATACTGACAGAATTTTAACTTATATTTGTGCTCAGGTGCTTTAATACTTGTTTTACTTTCTCCCCCTTTTGTCATCAACAAAAAGTTTTACTTACTCCCCAACACAGAAAATTTCTCCCCCTTTGTCAAGAGAGTTTGAAAATATCTGTATCAGAGCAGAAAGGGATTTTAAAAGAGTTTGAAAACATGTATCAGAGCAGTTCAATTCCCCTTTTTTTTAAAAGAGTTTGAAAAACATTTCAAAGAAAAAGGTTCAGAGCATATAAGAGGGGGTTGAACAAATGTTTGTGAGATATTTATGCAATCATATGGATAATCAAGCAGCAAAGATGAGTATCAGAGCATACTTGACTTTCAATGAGTATATGACTTGCATTAAAAATAGAATGTTGTTCAGAAGCAGAAAAAGTTTAGAGCTTCTGATCAGATCATTCTTTGTTCAGACATGACTTGTTCAGTATATTTTTGTTCAGTTATCAGAACAAAACAACCAAATAGTGTTCAATATCAGAGCAAAATATGCAAGAAGATATCAAATCTGAGCTGGTTTAAAGAAAATAGTTCAGATCAGAGTAGGTCTAACTCATTTTTAAAACAAAATCATTTAGATTATAGACCAACTGAAAAGTTATATCAGAGCTTGATACCAATTGAGGATTTTATCTCAGAGTCTGATACCAAAATACATTTCAGTGCTGATACCAAGATAAAATAAGTTCTTAAGGCTGAACATGTCTGAAACACTTTGATCATTAAAAAAAAATGTGTTTGTGCTAAACAGTTTGAAAACAGACTGATACCAACTGAAAATTGTTTATCAAGCAATTTTGTCATTGAATATCACAGCAGAAAATCACATTTTTAACTTGATGACTTTTGGGAGGATTAGAGTATAAACTTTCAAAGCTTTAATCATCATTGCCCATAGTTACACTTATCAGATTCTGACCAACATTAGATTTTTATCAGATTCAGAAGTCAGAAAATCCAGGTTCTGATCCTTCAGACTCTGAGGTTTTTCAGGCTTAACTGTCTTCAGACTCTCAGAAGATGAGTGTCTGATCAGTCTTAGCTTATGATAAGCTCAGAATCAAGGTTTTCATTCAGATTCAAGCACATTTTCAAGAGATAAAATGCATGTTCATATTCTTTTTAATAAAATTGAATCTTTCTTCTGTTAGGGGTTTTGTGAATATGTCAGCCCATTGATGATCAATATCAATGAACTGAATATCTAAAACACCCTTCTGAACATAGTCTCTTATAAAATGATGTTTTATTTCTATGTGCTTGGCTCTAGAATGCAGAATTGGATTTTTAGACAGACATATAGCAGCAGTATTATCACAATAAATAGGAATATTATCTGCATGAATCTGATAATCCTCTAATTGATGTTTCATCCAGAGCAGTTGTGTGCTACAACTTGCAGCTGAGATGTATTCTGCTTCTGCTGTTGACAAAGCAATGGTTGCTTGTCTCTTGCTGGCCCAGGATATCAGATTCTCACCAAGAAACTGACAGTTTCCACTGGTGGATTTTCTTTCAATCCTGTCCCCAGCATAGTCAGCATCACAGAATCCAACTACCTTATAATTTAGAGATTTCTTATACAGAAGTCCCAAATTAGTTGTTCCCTTCAGATACCTGAAGATTCTCTTGACAGCAGTCATATGAGATTCTCTAGGATCTGACTGGAATCTAGCACACAGACATACACTAAATAAAATATCTGGCCTAGAAGCAGTTAAGTATAGGAGAGAACCTATCATACCTCTGTACAACTTCTGATCTACTTTAGAGCCATTGTCCTCTTTGCTTAAGGTGCAGGTGGGATGCATAGGTGTTGTCATCAGCTTGCAATCATCCAGCTGGAACTTCTTCAGAAGCTTCTTGGTGTATTTTGACTGATGAACATAAACACCATCTTTGCATTGGTTGATTTGAATTCCCAAGAAGAATTTCAGCTCACCCATCATGCTCATTTCAAATTCATCCTGCATTAACTTTGAAAATTCCTTGCAAAGGGAGGCACTAGTAGAACCAAATATGATATCATCCACATATATTTGTACAATTAAGATTTCTTTCTTAACAGTTTTCCTAAAAAGTGTATTATCAACTTGACCTCTTACAAAATTATTTTTAATTAAGAAGTTGCTTAGCCTTTCATACCAAGCTCTGGGAGATTGTTTCAGACCATACAAAGACTTCTTAAGTTTAAAAACATGATTTGGATAGTTAACATCTTCAAAACCAGGAGGTTGTTTGACATACACTTCTTCAGAAATTACACCATTTAAGAAAGCACTCTTAACATCCATTTGATACAAGATGATATCATGATTAATAGCATAAGAAAGAAGTAACCTGATTGCTTCCAGTCTTGCTACTGGAGCAAAAGTCTCAGTGTAGTCAATTCCTTCTTGCTGGCTGTACCCTTGAGCTACTAATCTAGCCTTGTTTCTGATCACTTCTCCTTATTCATTGAGTTTGTTCCTGAACACCCATTTTGTTCCAATGATGTTCTTCTGATCAGGTTTTGCAACAAGATCCCATACATCATTCCTCTGAAACTGGTTCAGCTCTTCTTGCATTGCTATAATCCAACCATCATCAGCAAGTGCTTCATCAGCAGTTGTAGGCTCAATCATGGATAACAGGCCAAGCATAGACTCATTCTGAGTGAATGCTGATCTTGTCTTCCTTGGATTGTTCTTATTTCCAATGATTAACTCCTCAGGATGTGAAGACTTGTACTTGAATGAGGTTCTGGGTGGATTAGCTTCTGAAGAACCATCAGGGATTTGTTTAGAACCATGCTGGTCTTGACTAGCATCAGGAGTAGTGTCATTGCTGGAGAGTTTCTCAGAGTCTTCATTGTTTTCAGCTTCTGAACCTTCATCAGAACCTGAACTGGGTTCAGCTTCTGAAGGTTCTTCTGAAATTCTGACATCTGCAAAACTCTCAACCAGCTCTGGTATTTCATTACCAGGCTTCTTATCATCAAACCTAATATGTATAGCTTCTTCAACAACATGTGTTTCAGAATTATACACCCTGTATGCCTTAGATCTCTCTGAATATCCTAAGAAGGTACCCTTTTGAGCCTTGGCATCAAATTTCTTTAGGTAGATTTTATTGTTTAGTATGTAACATGTACAACCAAACTGATGAAAATAAGAAATACTTGGTTTTCTTCCTTTAAACAATTCATATGCTGTTTTATTCAGAATGGGTCTGATATAGATCCTGTTCTGAATATAACATGCTGTGTTTACAGCTTCTGCCCAAAAGTACTTAGCAATTTTAGATTCATGGATCATGGTTCTTGCCATTTCTTGTAAAGACCTGTTCTTTCTCTCTACAACTCCATTTGGTTGTGGAGTTCTAGGAGATGAGAACTAATGGAGAATTCCATGGTCTTCACAAAAGTTTTCAAAAGGTTCATTTTCAAATTCACCACCATGATCACTTCTGATTTTTAAAATTTTCAAATCAGTTTCAGTTTGTACTTGTTTGCAGAATTTGAAAAACACATCATATGTTTCATTTTTGGTTCTGAGGAATTTAACCCAAGTCCACCAACTATAATCATCAACAATCACAAGTCCATACTTCTTCCCATTGATTGAAGCTGTTCCAACAGGACCAAACAAATCAATGTGAAGGAGTTCTAGAGGTTTAGAGGTGGAAACAATGTTTTTAGACTTAAAAGAAGTTTTAGAAAACTTTCCAATTTGGCATGCACTGCATAGTGCATCTGAGTGATAATCAATACTGGGTAAGCCTCTGACCAGCTGTAACTTGCTAAGCTTAGAGATGAGTCTGCAGTTAGCATGTCCCAGCCTTTTGTGCCAGACCCACTTCTCATCACTCACAGACAGAAGGCAAACTACCTTCTGCTGAACCAATTCAGAAAAATTAATTTTGTAAACATTGTTTTTCCTACTGCCTCTGAACACTACATACTTATCTTTGCTACTGATTACAGTACATGTGTTCTTATTAAACAGGACTTCATAATTACTATCACATAATTCACTTATGATAAGTAAATTATGTCTAAGTCCATCTACCAGCCAAACATTATCAATGTACAGGGAAGAATTACCTATCTTACCAGTACCAATGATCTTTCCTTTCTGACTTCTTCCAAACCCCACAGTTCCTCCCTCTTTCAGAGTTAGGGTTTGGAACATAGACTTGTCCCCTGTCATATGATGCGAGCATCCACTGTCCAGGTACCAAGACCTTTCCTTTTCTTTGGATGTTAAGCATATCTGCAATTGAAATTATCTCAGACTTAGGTACCCAGATTTTCATGGGTCCTTTGGGGTTAGTCCTGAAAGGTTTTGGCTTCTTGTGTCTGAAGTTATGATATTCAGACTTGTTCTGATACTTTGGATATGAGTCCTTGTATCTTGAATAAGTCTGAGTTTCAGAACCTGAGTGTTTCAGAACCTGAGTTCTCAGAGGTTTGAACTCAGATTTCTTCAGAACCTGAGACTTGAAGGTCTTTGGTTCTGAGTTCTTTAGAATCTGAACCATTGAGCACTTTGGTTCTGATCTCTTCAGAATTCTAACTCTGTTTACTTCAGGCACAAGGCAAGCTTCAGTTTTGCCTTTCTTAAAACATTTAGAAGCAGAAAACTGATTGATATGCTTTTGCTTGCTTTGCTTAACATTCTGAGATTGAAGATGTTTTGTATTGACTGGTTTAATAGGTTTTGAGGTTTTAATAAACCCAGTCTTTGAAGGATTTGAATCAGACTTATTCAGATTCTGAGACTTGCTGGTTTCAGGTTCTGAACACTTCAGATTCTGAACATTATCAGGTTCGGAGTCTGATTTCCTCTTACTCTTAGGCTTGGGACCTTTTGGCTTAGATTTAGGCAGGGTTTTAACATCAGCCTTCATCTTACCTTTTGGTTCAGAAGCTTCAAAGTCTGAGTTGTTCAGAACTTCAGACTTAGTCTCAGATTCTGATACTTTTAACTTCTCAGAATTATCAGAAGCAGGCACAAAACATATACCATTGCCTTTTAAAATATCTTCAGAACATGAAGGTGAGTTTAATTCATTTGAAGGTTTAAATGAATCATAGCCAATGCCTTCACCTTTGTTTCTGATCATATTATACATTATAGAGGCAATTTTAGTTCTATTGAACCCAGTTAACATGAAATCCTGAAGAGCTATTTCCTGTTCATTAGGAACCTCTTCAGATTTCTTATGAGCCTCTTTTCTGAATTCTTCAACTTCTTCATCATATTCAAAAATTTGATTCTGAAGTTTAAGGTTTTCCTCAGACAGCAAGTTAGTTTGATTTTTCAAAGATTTAATTTCTTTTAACTTGCTTTTAAGATGACTCATAAGATCATTAACTGTTTCAATCAATTTAGATCTAGAGAGTTCAGAGTATACCTCATCTTCTTCATCAGAATCTGAGCATGATTCAGCATCAGAAGATGCAGTTGCCATCAGGGCCAGGTTTGCTTCTTCCTCATCAGATTCTGACTCATTGTCCAGATCATCCCATGTTGCCATGAGACTCTTCTTAAGCTTGTTTCTGAAACTGCTGGACTTTGAGCTGGACTTCTTTGCTTTTTCCTTTGATTTGTCCTTCTGAAGATCAGGACAGTCAGCAATGAAGTGGCCAGGCTTTTTGCAATTGTAGCAGCTTTCCTTCTGGATATCCCTCTTTGAACCAGAGCCAGACCCTCTAAAGTTACTGCTTCTGTTAGAGAACTTTTTCTTTCTATTCATCAGATACTGAAGTCTTTTAGAAAGCATTGCAAGCTCATCAGCATCTGAATCATCATCAGAATTTCCCTCAGGAAACTCTTCTTCAGATTCAATAGCTTTCAAAGCTTTAGCAGGTTTTCTTTTAGACTTCAGAGCTAATGTTTTAGGTTCTCTAACAGACTCATCCTCATTGAGTCCCAGTTCATGCACCTTAAGGGAGCTTATAAGATCCTCAATACTCAAAGTATTCAGATCCTTAGCTTCCTCAATAGCAGTCACTTTTGGTCTCCATTTGGATGGCAGACTTCTTAAGAGTTTATTCACATGATCAGCTGTGGTATAACTCTTCTTCAGAATCTGAAGTCCAGAAACCAGAGTCTGAAATCTTGAGAACATAGTCTCAATATTTTCATCCTCTTTCAATCTGAACAGTTCATATTGCTGAACAAGAATGTTTGCCTTAGCTTCTCTAACTTTCTTATTACCTTCATAGTTAGAGCAGAGGGATGTGAATATGGCTTTAGCAGTTGACTTGTCACTCAGCTTCTGATACTCAGTGTGAGGTAATGAATCCACAATGATACCTCTGACATGGTGATGCTTTCTATAGATCTTTCTTTCTGCATCACTTAGAGCTCTTCTGTTGACAGCAACACCTTCTTCATCCACTGGAATTGTGATTCCATCTTCTATGATGTCCCATAGTGAATCATCAACCCCAATAATATGACTGTACATTTTACTCTTCCACCAGGAGAATTTTTCTGGGTCACCAGTAAACATAGGAGGTTTATTGTGTGACCTAGACTTCTTTTCTTCAGTACCATAGTCATATTGTACATTTCTTTGATTTCTGGGAGATGGTGGATTTCTGGGAGAGGGTGGAGGTGAACCACTAGTTGAGGTCATGTTTTTCTCAGGATCAAGACTGACACACTGTTAAGTGTTAATATCAGAACCGGAGCTCTGATACCAACTGAAGGTGAGAAAAACACACACAAGAAGGGGGGGGGTTGAATTGTGTGACTCAAAAACTTGTTCTTTTCTTTTCAAAAACTTAACACTAGTTCAGAATCAGGTTCTGAACTGTTATCAGAATTAAATGCAGCGGATTAACAAGTTAAAAGATAAGGGAAGAGAGACACACATGAATTTTATACTGGTTCCTTCTCAATGTGAGAAGTAGTCCAGTCCGCTTGTTTTCCAACAAGAGAGTTTCACTATAATCTGAAGATTACACTTGCTCAATCACTTAAGAAAGAGACTTCCAGTTGCTTAATCACAAAGAAAGAGGCTTCTATGCTCAACCACCAAGGAGGAGGCTTCCAATGCTCAAGTCACTAAGACAAGAGACTTCCCAATGCTCAAGACACTAAGTCAAGAGGCTTCTGACTCAGACCACAAAGGAATGAGGTTACAAATGCTCAGTATACAGACTGAGACTTTAGGGACCAAACTGGTTTACAAGTAAAAGAGTTTGGGATGAACACTTGATAAAATATCAGAGGTGTTCTCTAAATACAACACAGGTTAAGACTCTTAACCTTAAGAAATTCTAAGTTACAAGACTGAAGAATTTCTAAGAGTTTTTGAACTTGACAGCAAAACAGAGCAAGGTTTCAGCAATTTGATTTCAAGAGTCTAACACACTTCTTCTTCAAATCTTCTTCCTTTTATAGATGAAATATAGCTGTTGAAGATTTGCTTAATTTGAGGAAAGAGCCGTTGCAAGCTGAGCTAGGATTTCTGCAAATGTGTGCTGCACTTTTTCAAACAAAACAGAGCAGCAGCCATTTTTGAAATGGCCTACCTTAAAAGCTGGAGAATGTTTGGGTCAGGGAGACAACTGTTCCATTGAGTTGTTCTAACACATCCAGGCATTAAATGCGCACAGTACTGGTCACTTTCCAAGCCACATCAGCTTCAGAAGTTCTGTGTGAACAGTGCATCAGAAGCTGCTGCATCAGAAGCTGCCTTGAACGGATCAGAAGCTGGCTTCAGGAGTTGACTCTGCGTTGGCTTCTTCAGAAGCATTCAGACATCAGAAGCTGCCTTCAGACTCAGAAGCTGCACTTCAGGAGTACCACTTCAGGACCTCTTCAGAAGCTTCTCAGTTCAGTACCACTACTTCAGGAGCACTTCTTCAGGAGCACTTCTTCAGACCCAGTTTCCTTCTAGCTTTGCAACATTGCTTCTTAGCTTTCCTTCCTTGCTCTAAGCTTGTTCTTTCATGACCATTATTTGTTTCTAATCATAAGGCACATGGTTCTGAAAACACTTGAACAAAGCATTAGCAAATAACCAATTTTCCATTTAACACTTTGTTATCATCAAAACTATAAAGAGAGATATGTTTACACATAAATGTTTCAACAATCTCCCCTTAATTCATAAGAGACTTGTTAAACACGTTTTGTTCCAACAATCTTCTGATTATAGTGAAACTCTCTTGTTGGAAAACAAGGGGACTGGACTACTTCTCACATTGAGAAGGAACCAGTATAAAATTCTGTGTGTCTCCCTTTACCTTTGTCTTTTCTTTATTTGAACCGCTGCATAACTCTTGATAACAGTTCAAAACTGATTCATATCAGCTTCTGAACTTAACCTTAGTTTTGAAAAGAAAAGATCTTAGTTTTTGAGTCACACAATTCAACCCCCCCTTCTTGTGTGTGTGTTTTTCTCACCTTCAGTTGGTATCAGAGCTCCGGTTCTGATATTAACACTTAACAGTGTGTCAGTCCTGATCTTGAGAAAAACATGTCTGATAATGAAGATTCACCTCCTCCTCCTCCACCTCCTCCTAGACATACTTCTGTACAATATGATTATGGTACAGATGACAGAAAATCTAGATCACACAATAAACCCCCAATGTTTACTGGTGATCCAGAAATGTTCTCATGGTGGAAGAGCAAAATGTATAGCCATATTATTGGGATTGATGATTAACTATGTGACATCATAGAAGATGGGATCACAATTCCAGTGGATGAAGAAGGTGTTGCTGTCAACAGAAGAGCTCTGAGTGATGCTGAGAGGAAGATATATAGAAAGCACCATAATGTCAGAGGCATTATTGTGGATTCACTACCTCACTCAGATTATCAGAAGCTGAGTGACAAGTCAACTGCTAAAGCCATATTCACATCCCTCTGCTCTAACTATGAAGGTGATAAGAAAGTTAGAGAAGCTAAGGCAAACATTCTTGTTCAGCAATATGAACTGTTCAGAATGAAAGAGGATGAAAATATTGAGACTATGTTCTCAAGATTTCAGACTCTGGTTTCTGGACATCAGATTCTGAAAAAGAGTTATACCACAGCTGATCATGTGAACAAACTCTTAAGAAGTCTCCCATCCAAATGGAGACCTAAGGTGACTGCTATTGAGGAAGCTAAGGATCTGAATACTTTAAGTATTGAGGATCTTATAAGCTCCCTCAAAGTGCATGAACTGGGACTCAATGAGGATGAGTCTATTAGAGAACCGAAAACATTAGCTCTGAAGTCTAAAAGAAAACCTGCTAAAGCTTTGAAAGCTATTGAATCTGAAGAAGAATTTCCTGAGGGAAATTCTGATGAAGATTCAGATGCTGATGAGCTTGCAATGCTTTCTAAAAGACTTCAGTATCTAATGAATAGAAAGAAAAAAAGTCTCTAACAGAAGCAGTAACTTTAAAGGATCTAGTTCTGGTTCAAAGAGGGATATTCAGAAGGAAATCTGCTACAACTGCAAAAAGCCTGGCCACTTCATTGCTGACTGTCCTGATCTTCAAAAGGAAAAATCAAAGGAAAAAGCAAAGAAGTCCAGCTCAAAGTCCAGCAGTTTCAGAAACAAGCTTAAAAAGAGTCTCATGGCAACATGGGATGATCTGGACAATGAGTCAGAATCTGATGAGGAAGAAGCAAACCTGGCCCTGATGGCAACTGCATCTTCTGATGCAGAATCATGCTCAGATTCTGATGAAGAAGATGAGGTATATTCTGAACTCTCTAGATCTGAATTGATTGAAACAGTTAATGATCTTATGAGTCATCTTAAAAGCAAGTTAAAAGAAATTAAATCTTTGAAAAATCAAACTAACTTGCTGTCTGAGAAAAATCTTAAACTTCAGAATCAAATTTTTGAATATGATGAAGAAGTTGAAGAACTCAGAAAAGAGGCTCATAAGAAATCTGAAGAGGTTCCTAATGAACAGGAAATAGCTCTTCAGGATTTCATGTTAACTGGGTTCAATAGAACTAAAATTGCCTCTATGATGTATAATATGATCAGAAACAAAGGTGAAGGCATTGGCTATGATTCATTTAAACCTTCAAATGAATTAAACTCGCCTTCATGTTCTGAAGATATTTTAAAAGGCAATGGTATATGCTTTGTGCCTGCTTCTGATAACTCTGAGAAGTTGAAAGTATCAGAATCTGAGACTAAGTCTGAAGTTCTGAACAACTCAGACTCTGAAGCTTCTGAACCAAAAGGTAAGATGAAGGTAGATGTTAAAACCCTGCCTAAATCTAAGCCAAAAGGTCCCAAGCCTAAGAGTAAGAGGAAATCAGACTCTGAACCTGATAATCTTCAGAATCTGAAGTGTTCAGAACCTGGAACTAGTAAGTCTCAGAATCTGAATAAATCTGATTCAAATTTTTCAAAGACTGGGTTTATTAAAGCTTCAAAATCTATTAAACCAGTCAATACAAATCATTTTCAATCTCAGAATGTTAGGCAAAGCAAGCCAAAGCAAACCAATCAGTTTTCTGCTTCTAATTGTTTTAAGAAAGGCAAAACTGAAGCTTGCCTTGTGCCTGAAGCTAACAGAGTTAGAATTCTGAAGAGATCAGAACCAAAGTGCTCAATGGTTCAAACTCTAAAGGACTCAGAACCAAAGACCTTCAAGTCTCAGGTTCTGAAGAAATCTGAGTCCAAACCTTTGAGAACTCAGGTTCTGAAGTACTCAGGTTCTGAAACTCAGACTTATTCAAGATATAAGGATTCATATCCTAAGTATCAGAACAAGTCTGAATATCATAACTTCAGACACAAGAAGCCAAAACCTTTTAGGACTAACCCCAAAGGACCCATGAAAATCTGGATACCTAAGTCTGAGATCATTTCAATTGCAGATATGCTTAACATCCAAAGAAAAGGAAAGGTCCTGGTACCTGGACAGTGGTACTGGTAAGATAGGTAATTCTTCCCTGTACATTGATAATGTTTGGCTGGTAGATGGACTCAGACATAATTTACTTAGCATAAGTCAATTATGTGATAGTAATTATGAAGTCTTGTTCAATAAGAACACATGTACTGTAATCAGTAACAAAGATAAGTCTGTAGTGTTCAGAGGCAGCAGGAAAAACAATGTTTACAAAATAAATTTTTCTGAATTGGTTCAGCAGAAGGTAGTTTGCCTTCTGTCTGTGAGTGATGAGAAATGGGTCTGGCACAAAAGGCTGGGACATGCTAACTGGAGACTTATCTCTAAGCTTAGCAAGTTACAGCTGGTCAGAGGCCTACCCCAGATTGATTATCACTCAGATGCACTGTGCAGTGCATGCCAAATTGGAAAGTTTTCAAAAACTTCTTTTAAAGCTAAGAACATTGTTTCCACCTCTAAACCTTTAGAACTCCTTCACATTGATCTGTTTGGCCCTGTTGGGACAGCTTCAATCAATGGGAAGAAGTATGGACTTGTGATTGTTGATGATTACAGTAGGTGGACTTGGGTTAAATTCCTTAGAAGCAAAAATGAAACATATGATGTGTTTTACAAATTCTGCAAACAAGTACAAACTGAAACTGATTTGAAAATTTTAAAAATCAGAAGTGATCATGGTGGGGAATTTGAAAATGAACCTTTTGAAAATTTTTGTGAAGATCATGGAATTCTCCATGAGTTCTCATCTCCTTGAACTCCACAACAAAATGGAGTTGTAGAAAGAAAGAACAGGTCTTTACAAGAAATGGCCAGAACCATGATTCATGAATCTAAAATTGCTAAGTACTTTTGGGCAGAAGCTGTAAACACAGCATGTTATATTCAGAACAGGATCTATATCAGACCCATTCTGAATAAAACAGCATATGAACTGTTTAAAGGAAGAAAACCAAGTATTTCTTATTTTCATCAGTTTGGTTGTACATGTTACATACTAAACAATAAAATCTACCTAAAGAAATTTGATGTCAAGGCTCAAAAGGGTACTTTCTTAGGATACTCAGAGAGATCTAAGGCATACAGGGTGTATAATTCTGAAACACATGTTGTTGAAGAAGCTATACACATTAGGTTTGATGATAAGAAGCCTGGTAATGAAATACCAGAGCTGGTTAAGAGTTTTGCAGATATCAGAATCTCAGAAGAACCTTCAGAAGCTGAACCCAGTTCAGGTTCTGATGAAGGTTCAGAAGCTGAAAACAATGAAGACTCTGAGAAACTCTCTGATAAAGACACTACTCCTGAAGCTAATCAAGACCAGCATTGTTCTGAACAAATCCCTGATGGTTCTTCAGAAGCTAATCCTCCCAGAACCTCATTCAAGTACAAGTCTTCACATCCTGAGGAGTTGATCATTGGAAACAAGAACAGTCCAAGGAAGACAAGATCAGCATTCACTCAGAATGACTCTATGCTTGGCCTGCTATCCATGATTGAGCCCACAACTGCTGATGAAGCACTTGCTGATGATGGCCGGATTGTAGCATTGCAAGAAGAACTGAACCAATTTCAAAGGAATGATGTATGGGATCTTGTTGCAAAACCTGATCAGAAGAACATCATTGGAACAAAATAGGTGTTCAGGAACAAGCTCAATGAACAAGGAGAAGTGATCAGAAACAAGGCTAGATTAGTAGCTCAAGGGTACAGCCAGCAAGAAGGAATTGATTACACAGAAACTTTTGCTCCAGTAGCCAGACTGGAAGCAATCAGGTTACTTCTTTCTTATGCTATTAATCATGATATCATCTTATATCAAATGGATGTTAAGAGTGCTTTCTTAAATGGTATAATTTCTGAAGAAGTGTATGTAAAACAACCTCCTCGTTTTGAAGATGTTAAATATCCAAATCATGTTTTTAAACTTAAGAAGTCCTTGTATGGTCTGAAACAAGCTCCCAGAGCTTGGTATGAAAGGCTAAGCAACTTCTTAATTAAAAATAATCTTGTAAGAGGTCAAGTTGACAATACACTTTTCAGGAAAACTGTTAAGAAAGATATCTTAATTGTGCAAATATATGTGGATGATATCATATTTGGTTCTACTAATGCCTCCCTTTGCAAGGAATTTTCAAAGTTAATGCAGGATGAATTTGAAATGAGCATGATGGGTGAGCTGAAATTCTTCTTGGTAATTCAAATCAACCAATGCAAAGAGGGTGTTTATGTTCATTAGTCAAAATACACCAAGGAGCTTCTGAAGAAGTTCCAGCTGGATGATTGCAAGCTGATGACAACACCTATGCATCCCACCTGCACCTTAAGCAAAGAGGACAATGGCTCTAAAGTAGATCAGAAGCTGTACAAAGGTATGATAGGTTCTCTCCTATAATTAACTGCTTCTAGGCCAGATATTTTATTTAGTGTATGTCTGTGTGCTAGATTCCAGTCAGATCCTAAAGAATCTCATATGACACGCTGTCAAGAGAATCTTTAGGTATCTGAAAGGAACAACTAATTTGGGACTTCTGTATAAGAAATCTCTAAATTATAAGCTAGTTGGATTATGTGATGCTGACTATGCTGGGGACAGGATTGAAAGAAAATCCACCAGTGGAAACTGTCAGTTTCTTGGTGAGAATCTGATATCCTGGGCCAGCAAGAGACAAGCAACTATTGCTTTGTCCACAGCAGAAGCAGAATACATCTCAGCTGCAAGTTGTAGCACACAACTGCTCTGGATGAAACATCAATTAGAGGATTATCAGATTCATGCAGATAGTATTCCTATTTATTGTGATAATACAGCTGCTATATGTCTGTCTAAAAATCCAATTCTGCATTCTAGAGCCAAGCACATAGAAGTAAAACATCATTTTATAAGAGATTATGTTCAGAAGGGTGTTTTAGATATTCAGTTCATTGATACTGATCATCAATGGGCTGACATATTCACCAAACCCCTAACAGAAGAAAGATTCAATTTTATTAAAAAGAATCTGAACATGCACTTTATCTCTTGAAAATGTGCTTGAATCTGAATGAAATCCATGATTCCGAGTTTATCATAAGCTAAGACTTATCAAACACTCACCTTCTGAGAGTTTGAATAAAGTTAAGCCTGAAAAACTTCAGAGTCCGAAGGATCAGAACCTGGATTTTCTGACTTCTGAATCTGATAGGAATCTAATGTTTGGTCAGAATCTGATAAGTATAATCCTGGGCAATGATGATTAAAGCTTTGAAAGTTTATACTCTAATCCTCCCAAAGTCATCAATTTAAAAATGTGATTTTCTGCTCTGATATTCAAATGTTAAAATTGCTTGACAAACAATTTTCAGTTGGTATCAGTCTGTTTTCAAACTATTTAGCACAGACACATTTTTTTCAAAATGCCCAAAGTGTATTAGACATGTTCAGTTGTTAGAAATGTTTTAATTTGGTATCAGACTTTGAGATAAACCTTCATTTTTTTTAAAATCAGGTTCTGATACAAGTTCAGCAGTATTAAAACTGTATTTTGGTATCAGACTCTGAGATAAAATCCTCAATTGGTATCAAGTTCTGATATAACTTTTCAGTTGGTCTATGATCTGAACTATTTTGTTTTAAAAATGAGCTAGACCTGCTCTGATACCTTCTTGTGCATGTTTTGCTCTGATACTGAACCATTTGTACTGAACAAGACATGTCTGAACACAGAATGATCTGATCAGAAGCTCTAAGCTTTTTCTGCTTCTGAACAGCATTCTATTTTTAATGCAAGTCATATACTCATTGAAAATCAAGTATGCTCTGATGCTCATCTTTGCTGCTTGATTATCCATATGATTGCATAAATATCTCACAAATTTTTCAACCCCCTCCTATATGCTCTGAACCTTTTTGAAATGTTTTCAGACTCTTTTAAAAAGGGGGAGATTCAAATGCTCTGATACACATGTTTTCAAACTCTTTTAAAAACTTATTGTTGATGACAAAAGGGGGAGTAAGGTAAAACAAGTATTAAAGCACCTGAGCTCAACAATATAAGTTAAAATTCTGTCAGTATATTAACTTATGAAAGGGGAGTAAAAGGTATTAAAGCCTGAGGCTCTGAACATAAGTTAAAGCTCAGTTAAAGCTCTGATACTGATTGAATCTAACTTATGAGAACTGCTTTTTAACTCTTAGCCTCTGAATTGAAAGTCTGGCTCTGATACCATTCTGTGAGATACATTACTCTTAGTGAGTAAATTGAATTTAAAATAACTTGGATAAGACTCAGGGAGCTAACAAAACTCATCTTGTGGATTATCAGACTTAGGGGGAGAGCTTACAAACCTCAGAACCTGAAGTCAGCAAGTTATTTAAAATTTTGAGTGTTAATTTCACTATATTGTTTTAAGATAAGCTTAATTAACTTGGATAAGAATCAAGGGGAGCTTACAAACCTAACCTTGAGGACTCTCAGACCTAGGGGGAGCTTACAAACCTCTCCTGAAGTCAGATTGTTAATTAAACTTAACAACAATTCTGAAATTTTCACATTTGTGATTTAAACTGAACTTAATTAACTTGGATCAAACTCAGGGGGAGCTTGCAAACCTCACACCCTGCAGTTAACATGTCAATTAAGTTAACAACAATTTTCTGATTTAATACTTATGTTTGTCATCATCAAAAAGGGGGAGATTGTTGGAACAAAATGTGTTTAACAACTCTCTTATGAATTAAGGGGAGATTGTTGAAACATTTATGTGTAAACATATCACTCTTTATGGTTTTGATGATAACAAAGTGTTAAATAGAAAAATTGGTTATTTGCTAATGCCTTGTTCAAGTGTTTTCAGAACCACGTATTTTATGATTGATTATTAAGAATGGTTATGGAAGAACAAGCTTAGAGCAAGAAAGGAAAGCTAAGAAGCAAGGTTGCAAAGCTAGAAGGAAACTGGGTCTGAAGAAGTGCTTCTGAAGAAGTGCTCCTGAAGTGGTGCTTCTGAAGTGGTCCTGAAGTGGTGCTCCTGAAGTGTAGCTTCTGAGTCTGAAGACTAGCTTCTGATGTCTGGGTACTTCTGAAGAAGTCAACGCAAGTCAACGACTGAAGACCAGCTTCTGATCCGTACAAGGCAGCTTCTGATGCACTGTTCACACAGAGAAGCTTCTGAAGACTGATGTGGCTAAAAGCAAGTGGTACTGTGCGCATTTAATGCCTGGATGTGTCAGAGCAACTCAATGGAACAGTTGTCTCCCTGACCCAAACATTCTCCAGCTTTTAAGGTAGGCCATTTCAAAAATGGCTGCTGCTCTGTTTTGTTTGAAAAAGTGCAGCACACATTTGCAGAAATCCTAGCTCAACTTGCAACGGCTCTTTCCTCAAATCAAGCAAATCTTCAACAACTCTATTTCCTCTATAAAAGGAAGAAGATTTCAAGAAGAAATTAGTCTAAAACTCTTGTAACAAAGAACTGAACTCTTGCTCTGTTTTGCTGTCAAAAATACGCAAGTTACCCAACCTCTTTGAAATTCTTTTATCTTTGTAACTTAGAATTTCTTAAGGTTAAGAGTCTTAACCTGTGTTGTATTAAGAGAACACCTCTGATATTTTATCAAGTGTTCATCCCAAACTCATTTATTTGTAAACCAGTTTGGTCGCTAAAGTCTCAGTCTGAATACTGAGCAATTGTAACCTCGTTCCTTTGTGGTCTGAGTCAGAAGTCTCTTGACTTAGTGTCTTGAGCATTGGGAAGTCTCTTGACTTAGTGTCTTGAGCATTGGAAGCCTCTTCCTTGGTGGTTGAGCATAGAAGCCTCTTTCTTTGTGATTGAGCAACTGGAAGTCTCTTCCTTAGTGGTTGAGCAAGTGTAATCTTCTGATTATAGTGAAACTCTCTTGTTGGAAAACAAGGGGACTGGACTACTTCTCACATTGAGAAGGAACCAGTATAAAATTCTGTGTGTCTCCCTTTACCTTTGTCTTTTCTTTATTTGAACCGCTGCATAACTCTTGATAACAGTTCAAAACTGATTCATATCAGCTTCTGAACTTAACCTTAGTTTTGAAAAGAAAAGATCTTAGTTTTTGAGTCACACAATTCAACCCCCCCCCCCCTTCTTGTGTGTGTGTGTTTTTCTCACCTTCAATACATTCATGTATTTTGAAATGAAACATGAATTACCTTAGAGAATCTTGTCTTTGGAAAATGGATTCAATATAGAATAGAGATATAGGCTTGACCATTTAAGATTCTGTCATTAGGTATACCAATAATCCCAAGATGCCTTTTATTTTATAAAACTTAATCAAAGATATTTTCTAACTCAAAAACTTAATTCGTTCAGCTAACGTACTCTAAAAAACTTAGTTAGTACTTACTAAACTCCCTATCGATCGATATTTTTACTACTCGATAATAATTGTGCACTTGCAGTGAGGTATCATAGACAAAGAATAAAAATTAGACCTATGAACCTGTAGCTCATCCACTTCTTCCTCCACCAACATAGATTCCTCCCTTTTGAAGTCAAGAGAAGAAATCCAATCTTTCGTTTCTTTCATTCTACCCTCCAAATTCAATTTTAGTTATAGAGAAGACTTCATTCAGTCTCTCACAAGTTTCTCGCGAATCAATTATTCCCATGAAAAAAATGAAAATTAGTCTCAGACATTTTCATATTGGAGACTAATTAGTTTCTCTTAGATAATGAGTTATGGACTAATTTATCCTCGGTATAAAAATGTAAGAGGCTAATTTGGGTTTATCTTTTTGTTTGAGACTGAAACTGGCAGCAAGAAAATTGTATGGGACCGAAATTGCGTCTTCACTCTTTTGATATTAACAAAGCTAGAGTAATCCATACAAAAAAATTAACTGAAAAAACAATGTAAATTATTAAATATTATAAAAGATGTCCATGATGTCTAGATTAATTGACAATATTGATAGTACTAAACTGGAAGCCTTCACTTGAGCTCAAACTCGAAACCTCGCAATTTTCTTTGTAAATTTTAGATAATGCTTGAAACCTTGAATACATGGCTTCAATATCCTCATCTTCCTTCATTTTGAAGAGCTCATACTGATTTACCAATTGGTTAGCGTCGGCTTCCCTAACGTGTTGATTCCCTTCATAAGTAGAGCACGTGGATTCAAAGATGGTCTTGGCAGTAGATCTGTTGATAATCTTATGGTACTCTAAGTGAGGCAGTGCATTCCTTCTAGATCAAAATCAACTTTTACGCCATCTTCCATGAGATCCCACAGCTCACCATCAATATTCATGATGTGGTTGTACATCTTGCTTTTCCACCAAGAGAATTGAGCAGCATTTCCATTAAAGAAATGAGGTTTCTTGGAATACCAATTCTTTTCAACATTTGGCGTATTGTAATCATAATACACAACATCATGATGGTTTCTCTCTGAAGTGCTTGGTTCACTACCACCAAACATGTTTTTCCCTCTTGATCTTTTTGTGGCATGATTAAGTGACAGAGCACAGACTATGCTCTGATACCAACTGAAGTTTAGAAAAACACAAGAAGGAGGGTTGAATTATGTTGGATTTTTCTGGTTTCTTTTTCTAAGTTTTAAAAAGTTTTTCAGAATCTGATGTATACAGATTCTGATACAGAGTCTGAGTGCAACGGATCTAGTACAGAACATAAAGAGATTGACAGAGAGAGAGAGAGAAAGAGAGAAAGCAGACACAAAGCAATGTTATACTGGTTCCTCCTACAACTCCGGAGTAGTCATGTCCCCTTGCTCGGGGACTCTTCCAAGAGACTTCCTGCTCTAAGACTCTTCCTAAAATTTTCCTTGCTTAAGCACACCTTCTTAAGAATTCCTGCTCTAGGACTTTCCTAAAAACTTCCTTGCTCAAGGACAACTCCAAGAGACTTACAAGTGCTCAAGCACGCAGACAAGAAACTTCCAATGCTATAAGGAAACACTTAAAAGACTTCTAGTTTCTCAAGGTTTCACCAGGAGACTTATACGCTCAAGCTTTACAAGCTGAGAATTCTAATTTGTTCTACACTTGATTTAAAAATTGGTAGTGTATAATGAACAAATGAACAGACTCACTTACAACTCTAGGATTTCTAAGATATAAACTTTGATACAAAAAGGCTAAGTGTTTTTACGCTATTAGATTTAATAGAGTTATGGCACAGTAGAATAGCAGAGTCTTGTTAATCTTCTTCATGGTCTTCAGCTCCTTTTATAGGCAGGGATTCGAGAGACGTTGGAGAGTAGTGCCAGCGCAAATAGAGTCGTTGAGAAGCTTCAATCAAGAACGTTGGCCCTTTGCCGGATATGGATAATTCCGTTGAATGGTCTTTGAATTTTCCTTTGTTGAAAGAAGAATTATCTGTTGCATTCTCATTGTTCTTGAGGTCCTTTGTCTGTTTGTGCACGTAAATAGAAGAAAACAAAAAAACTGCACATATCAGATGCTTGATAGTGACAGTTCATAGAATAAGACAAAACCTACGTAGACTCTGGGTCCCTCAGGATTTTCTCAAATCCAAGGGTCATCCATGTATATGTTGGTCTGCTTTTGAGTCTGATGACCATCACAGAGTCTGTTGAGGTAACCCACCAGAATCTGACTGGTACCCATCTTCTTAGGACATTGACTTCTGGTTGACCTTTCTGCAGGTCTTCTACCATAGTCTTCTTAGCTTCTCTTGGTTCTTCTGATGCTCTTCATATATTCATTCTTGAATGATAGATTCTTCTTTGATTCTATACACTTGAACATATGTTAGTATTCCAATTGTTCTTCAATACTTTGTTATCATCAAAACCTTAGAGGAATTGAACAAGACCTTTCTTGTTCCAACACTTTAGAGTTAGTTCTGAAGGAATTTCTCCTCTTCGGAACTTTAGGCATCAAGATTCATGGTTTGGAGTCATTTAAGACTTTTGATTTAAAAGGTGTTGGTATTGAACTTTTCCATGCCTTGGATTTTGAACTCTTCTGAATCTTGAGCTCAAGAGTTCTTGGTTTTGAATGCATAAAACCTTGGACTCTGAGTTCTTAAATTCTGAATTATTCAAAACCTTATCTTGTTTAGCTCCTGGAACAGAATGGGAGTGCAGAACCTTCTTTGCACATTCAGAACAAGAAGGTTTCTTTGTTTTCACAAAAGTCTGAATCTTTTTTACAGATTCTGTTGTGAATGCACTATCTTCTGCCTTGTTCCTACTTACTTCACAAATCGTGGGAGCCATCTTGCTTCTGTCAACACCATTAGTGATAAGCTCTTCATGAACATTATCTCTTTTTGTCAAGGGTCTGCCAATTTTCTTAAAATTTGAAAGTTGACCTTTTTCCAAAATTTCATTTTTCATCATGAGATTTTCATTTTGTATTGACAAACATTTATTTTGGTGTTCCAAGAACTTGGATTCTTCTGCTAACAAATCAAACTGTTTTTGAAAAGTTTTTAAAGCTTTTGATCTTGTTGGAACAAGAAAAGTCTTGTACAATTCCTCTAAGGTTTTGATGGTAACAAAGTATTGAAGAACACTTTGATATACTAATATTTGTCAAGTGTGCAGGATCATAGATGTAACACCCATACTAAATTATCTAGAATATTTAGCATGCGTATTAATCTGATATCGGATACATTAAAATTTACAATAATTAATATATTACAAACCACTGAATGAGTACAATTTGCTCGTTTACATAAATACCCAAATATCATGAAATACATTTTCATATACATATATAAAATCTGTCAACCTCCTGAGCTTGCCATGACGAGCATCTGCACTCCATCCAGCGTCTTCCTGAAGATCTTCATGAACTTCCCTTGCTAACCTATGAACCTGCACCAGAAGGATTGGGGTGAGACATTACGTCTCAGTGAGCTCCAACCCAACCTACTGTTGGCAACCACGGGGGAAACCTAGGATCGCCGTGCCTACTCTTAGCGATCTTGGGGATACCTACGATCGCTGGCATTCTCTACATAATTCGCGATCAAGGGGAAACCTAGGATCGCTACTTGTCTTTATCTTTCTTATCATATTCTAACTTAAATCTTTAACTTATACTTAGTGATCTGGGGACATCCTATGATCACTTTCTTTCTCTGCTGACTAATCGTCATATTCTCATAATAATTTCATAAGTATTAATATACATCATTCTGAATTATAAAGTTAGTAAGTCAGCGTTGAACAAACAATATTATCTTGGTTCATTTTACGGAGTGCATCCGGGTGGAGTAACCCTGAAGTACATCTCCCTTCTTACCGGTGAAAATTCCTATCATATCAGGCTAACACCGGACTCCTCTTATCTTTTGTGTGGCTGCTCTCGCGAGCGGTAACTTCACCGTCCCAGCTGCCATTTAAGGCGGTAACTTCACGGGGACCCCTGTATACTAACTGACGAGCAGACAGGAGACACATTACTTTTCAGACTTGGATGTGCAGCTGCCCTCACGAGCGGTAACTTCACCGTTCCGGCTGCCATTAAAGGCGGTAACTTCACAGGAACCCCTCGTATACTAACTGGCGAGCATACGAGAGACACATCAAGCCCATCTTATAATTAATTCTCATTCTTTAAAATATTAGTCTTATAACTTACGTGTGGATAATCCTTTCGGAGAAATCCCATCCGGCATAATCCGGAGTCTGATGAACACGTATATTCTTTAACATTAAATTCTTAACTTTCGTTCATAAGCATATCTATTACGTTTCATATTTCTTGTGCATATCTAATGCATACTTGAAAGCTTAACCTATTAGAGGTTCTTAACTATAAACATGGTATCATTCTTGTGCTTGGTACATGATAAGTACCATCTTAATTCTCTTTAACCTATAGTAGGTTTCTAAACTTGAATACTATAACATTCTTGGCTTGCTTGTACTTAATTGAGTGTTTGAGAAATGCCTAGTAAGAGATAAACTCAATACTAGGTCTTATACCTCTCTATGATACTTGTGGATTAAGGCATCCTTTCCCTCACTAATGTGCCTATCCTCAAGCTATAATAATGATCTAAACATTCCCAAGGATAGGTCTTTAGATGCTTAATAGCAATTCTTAACCATTACATGTTGTTCTTTGAGCCCAAAGCAGTATTGGATAGCCGAAACGGTGCAAGTAAAATTGAAAAACAACATCATCCTGTCCCCTTCAAAATCGTGACACGATTGGGCAATCGTGACACGATTTGGCAATCGTGTCACGATTTCATACCCAGAAATCGTGTTGGTTTCTGCCTGTAAAATCGTGACACGCTGGTAAAATCGTGACACGATTTTACCTGCAGTTGGACAGCATAGGGCTAGTTCAAAACATGTTTTCCACCATTTTTGGTCTATCCAATCATGCCCAAGCATCACACAACTTTAAAGGATCATTTCTAATGCTTATCAACAGAATACAACATGTAATAATCAAGGATTGCTAGCAAAATAGGATTAGGCTCAAATGTTCATAACTTTGATCATCATACAAATATTCATTAAAACTTGACATGGTGGGTTCTAAAACCCCTAGGGAACTCACCTTGATGCTAGCTTTACTCCTTGCCAAGCTTCTAAACCCAAGCTTGAAAACCAAAGCTCTAACTCTTCTCTTGATACTTTCTTGTTCTTCTTTCCTTTCTCTTGTTCTAAGCTTCCTACCAAGCTTGCCTTGCAAGATTTCTCACTAGATTTTGATTGAAGTTTGGATGGATGTTGGCTAGGTGAGGGAGGGCGTGTGAGGTTGAGAGAGGGAAGGAAAGGGCTGAATTTTGGAAGAGTATAGAAGAATGTAGAAAGATGGTAAGATTATCTTACCTCTTATTTTTAAACAAATCTTCCATTTCAACTTAATTACCAAAATGCCATTCCACTTAATTACTAAATTGCCAAGCTTGCTTCACAAGGTTCCAACACTAATAATCGATACTTATAAGCGGGATATTACCCTTGCCATATAAATAAACCCATTAACTGACAATTTACCAAATTGCCCTTTGCTTAAAACATTTCTGATACTTCGTCTCAATATTAATAAATATTTGAGTCTTAGGCGGGATGTTACAATCTACCCCCCTTAAAGAAATTTCGTCCTCGAAATTTAGAATCCAATATCATATATGAATTAATCTCACATATTACTTCTTCATAAGCCAAAACTCCAGTTCGTCTTACTTATCGGAATCCCTTAGATTTCAACTCTATAAGTCGAATGTATTCGACAATCTTTTCGTTATCTGAAGCGCTTGATGTGCATTACACTTTTCTTGCGTAGTTGAATACGAGGCTATCCGGACCATCGCATCCAACTTGCTGATTATATCCTTGTTAATACACTTCTTGTAACCCAAACTAGAGTTATCCAATCCTAACACTTGTGCTGAATTCTTATAATCTCGCCATAGTCCGCGTAATCTTACCTTGACGACATTGGACGTTCATATTATCCTCGACGATTCCATTAAATTCTTATACTCGATCTTTGCCTTATACAACGGCATCCCACATATATGGTTTTACTATAAATATACCATTCTTTAATGAGGGTAAAACTACCGCACTACCTCCATTATACAAATACAAGGAGGAGGCATCCTGGTGTGTTACTTTCCATAATCTTATTAATTGCTTCCATCGCGGAATTCTTCAAGGACTCGCGAAATCTTACTGATTACTCGCGTTCTGCTTCGACTGATCTACGACGTTACTCATCTTGATAACTTAGAAATTATTCTTCATACTAGGAGTTTGCCAATCTCCCATTGTTCTTGTCACAACTTATTCTCGTTTTCTTGTCGTAGCATAAATGTTTTCTACACCGATAATCCCAAACTTATGGGAGTTTAGTCCAAGTGATGAGCGGCTTAAGTCGTCTCACATATCATTATATAATATATTTCATAGCATATAACTTACATACATAAGCGAGCACGTGTACACTATACATTACCTCATCTTTGTCCGACTAACGGGACATCATTCTTAATCTTAACACATTTGAGACACTACCACATCAATTGGAAATCTTTTCTTACTCTTAACTCATTTCGTAACATCAAATCCAAGGTCCTTATTCTCAAAAGAAAGTTCTACTTGGTTGCTGCCAAAAATTAGCACAATTAGTCTTTAATCCTTTAGGCATAACATAAAATTACGCAGCCCTTTACCGTGGACTACGAATAACTTTAAATCTACGTAAAAGTTCTCCGTCCTTTCCTAGTGAACATTAAGTTCGAGACTTTCCAAAATCTTCAGCTAAGATAGGTTAACATGACATGGTTACAACATGGAATTAAACTCACTCGCCACTGCATTGTCGTATCTAATCAAGGCCTCTATTCAAATATTTCATTCCTCATGGATTTCGAGGTTTAAGGTATTCATCAACTTAACTTCCATAACTTTCCATTAGAAATCATGATATGTTCAATTCGCTTATACTTACTACTATCCCGTATAATAGGAATTAAGCACTTAACATCTTTTCATACTCTAAGCCTCAGCTTAGCGTTGTTCATTATATCATTCTTGGATTACTACTCCGCTGCGCCACTCTGATTTTTAACACTCGAGTTAGCATCGGAGGAAGACTTCACTATTGTCACATAAAATTCCATCGATCAATCATTTTACCCTATCACTTCGTAATCACTGTAACAAATTTGTCTGACGTTACCATTTCTCTTGGTCAGCTCTTCATGTATAATCATTAAACATTGCAGAAACCCGACTGGAAATATATCTGAGGCAGCTTAAATTCATGTACATCCATTTGTGGCAACTTCTAAAAAAACACTTATAGCTTCTGACGGTTCATACCTTTCATTTGAGTCTTGTTACTATTCGCTCTTTCTTTATCCGTAATGATTTCATATCCATAATCTTCCCGGGACAACTTTGGTCTCCTTAACTCTATCATGCTCCTTAAGTTACCCTTGAGTTTCTACAGAACAATCCGTTCTGAAAAGTTCCAAACTCTTACCGGTTCTCTAGAACGCCCAACATAGGTTGCGTTTTTTTCGAGTGTCCGATTAACCGATCTTAAACTTTTGCACATTATCATGATCTATTGGATTCCTCCAGTAACTCGTTAGTATTCACAAATCAAATCTATGCCTTATTACTGCCCTCGGAAACTTATCAACACGAGGTGATCTCTTTCAGTTCTATAATATTTGTGAAAGGAACCTCTTCGATGGGGAGCATATAACTCCTTAGCATTAACCTCAATCCTAAACTTTCATGTTCAAGACGATCCTCCGTATATTAAAATCTCAACATAGTTTCTCGGCTGAAATTCCGATCATCCTTCAAGCTGGTCTACTTTAATCTTAAACTTGCCTTCTTCGACCAATCGAGAAAATTCATTACTGTTCATCCAATCAAGGGTGTTCAACTTAATTCATTCATCAGTCCACTAAATTCCAACAATTTATTGTTCAATATCCACCCTACATTGAGTAAAATTTCCAGTCAAACATAGCTTATTCTCAATACCCTTACTAGCAGAACACATTTGAATATCTGATTCACACTTCCATCGTAGTCCTTAGGTTGCACACCATCATCTCTTCTTAATTCCCAAAACTAGCATTTATGGTTCGGAAGATGCAGCTGATCGGATGGGGTTAAACTTACTTGTGGTTCACACTCAATAACCACACTTGAGTGGTTAGTTTCATCTGTCCAAATAACTCACGTAATCCATAATTAATTCTCTTAACTGTCCGGACATTAAAATCTCATCCGATTCGAATTCGTTTCTTCAACTCTGTACTCAGAATTGTTACTTAGTCCACACTTCACTTTAACTTCTCAAGCTACCGTTTCCGTCAAGGTTCCACGTCATATCCTAGAGCATTCCATGATTCCTTAATCCTTATGTCTTCCGCAGACGAGGCATCATCCAACGATGCGTCCAACTGGGTTGAGGCACTTCACCTCAACGTTAATTATGCTTTATGTCTCTAAGACCTTGCCATTATCAGGCTTCGTCATTTTACAGTTTGATGGCCACCATTTGGCATAAATACTTCCTCGTCAATTCCGTCTTAAAATTCTGTCACCTTAATCTTCGCCCTTCATACACTTCATTCCTCCTTGGTCACATTCAGCTCTAAGACATTTATCCTAACTGTCATATACTAGATTGAGTTGATCAGGCTCAACTAGATGTGACCTTTAGAACAATATCCAGAACCCAATGGTCCCACTACTTTTATTGAAACTTTAATGACCCAAGGCACGGTCTGAATCGACCTGCTCTGATACCAATTGTAACACCCATACTAAATTATCTAGAATATTTAGCATGCGTATTAATCTGATATCGGATACATTAAAATTTACAATAATTAATATATTACAAACCACTGAATGAGTACAATTTGCTCGTTTACATAAATACCCAAATATCATGAAATACATTTTCATATACATATATAAAATCTGTCAACCTCCTGAGCTTGCCATGACGAGCATCTGCACTCCATCCAGCGTCTTCCTGAAGATCTTCATGAACTTCCCTTGCTAACCTATGAACCTGCACCAGAAGGATTGGGGTGAGACATTACGTCTCAGTGAGCTCCAACCCAACCTACTGTTGGCAACCACGGGGGAAACCTAGGGTCGCCGTGCCTACTCTTAGCGATCTTGGGGATACCTACGATCGCTGGCATTCTCTACATAATTCGCGATCAAGGGGAAACCTAGGATCGCTACTTGTCTTTATCTTTCTTATCATATTCTAACTTAAATCTTTAACTTATACTTAGTGATCTGGGGACATCCTATGATCACTTTCTTTCTCTGCTGACTAATCGTCATATTCTCATAATAATTTCATAAGTATTAATATACATCATTCTGAATTATAAAGTTAGTAAGTCAGCGTTGAACAAACAATATTATCTTGGTTCATTTTACGGAGTGCATCCGGGTGGAGTAACCCTGAAGTACATCTCCCTTCTTACCGGTGAAAATTCCTATCATATCAGGCTAACACCGGACTCCTCTTATCTTTTGTGTGGCTGCTCTCGCGAGCGGTAACTTCACCGTCCCAGCTGCCATTTAAGGCGGTAACTTCACGGGGACCCCTGTATACTAACTGACGAGCAGACAGGAGACACATTACTTTTCAGACTTGGATGTGCAGCTGCCCTCACGAGCGGTAACTTCACCGTTCCGGCTGCCATTAAAGGCGGTAACTTCACAGGAACCCCTCGTATACTAACTGGCGAGCATACGAGAGACACATCAAGCCCATCTTATAATTAATTCTCATTCTTTAAAATATTAGTCTTATAACTTACGTGTGGATAATCCTTTCGGAGAAATCCCATCCGGCATAATCCGGAGTCTGATGAACACGTATATTCTTTAACATTAAATTCTTAACTTTCGTTCATAAGCATATCTATTACGTTTCATATCTCTTGTGCATATCTAATGCATACTTTAAAGCTTAACCTATTAGAGGTTCTTAACTATAAACATGGTATCATTCTTGTGCTTGGTACATGATAAGTACCATCTTAATTCTCTTTAACCTATAGTAGGTTTCTAAACTTGAATACTATAACATTCTTGGCTTGCTTGTACTTAATTGAGTGTTTGAGAAATGCCTAGTAAGAGATAAACTCAATACTAGGTCTTATACCTCTCTATGATACTTGTGGATTAAGGCATCCTTTCCCTCACTAATGTGCCTATCCTCAAACTATAATAATGATCTAAACATTCCCAAGGATAGGTCTTTAGATGCTTAATAGCAATGCTTAACCATTACATGTTATTCTTTGAGCCCGAAGCAGTATTGGATAGCCGAAACGGTGCAAGTAAAATTGAAAAACAACATCATCCTGTCCCCTTCAAAATCGTGACACGATTGGGCAATCGTGACACGATTTGGCAATCGTGTCACGATTTCATACCCAGAAATCGTGTTGGTTTCTGCCTGTAAAATCGTGACACGCTGGTAAAATCGTGACACGATTTTACCTGCAGTTGGACAGCATAGGGCTAGTTCAAAACATGTTTTCCACCATTTTTGGTCTATCCAATCATGCCCAAGCATCACACAACTTTAAAGGATCATTTCTAATGCTTATCAACAGAATACAACATGTAATAATCAAGGATTGCTAGCAAAATAGGATTAGGCTCAAATGTTCATAACTTTGATCATCATACAAATATTCATTAAAACTTGACATGGTGGGTTCTAAAACCCCTAGGGAACTCACCTTGATGCTAGCTTTACTCCTTGCCAAGCTTCTAAACCCAAGCTTGAAAACCAAAGCTCTAACTCTTCTCTTGATACTTTCTTGTTCTTCTTTCCTTTCTCTTGTTCTAAGCTTCCTACCAAGCTTGCCTTGCAAGATTTCTCACTAGATTTTGATTGAAGTTTGGATGGATGTTGGCTAGGTGAGGGAGGGCGTGTGAGGTTGAGAGAGGGAAGGAAAGGGCTGAATTTTGGAAGAGTATAGAAGAATGTAGAAAGATGGTAAGATTATCTTACCTCTTATTTTTAAACAAATCTTCCATTTTAACTTAATTACCAAAATGCCATTCCACTTAATTACTAAATTGCCAAGCTTGCTTCACAAGGTTCCAAAACTAATAATCGATACTTATAAGCGGGATATTACCCTTGCCATATAAATAAACCCATTAACTGACAATTTACCAAATTGCCCTTTGCTTAAAACATTTCTGATACTTCGTCTCAATATTAATAAATATTTGAGTCTTAGGCGGGATGTTACAATAGATTTTATCCATCAAGTATTGAACATGTATTAAAGCATCAGAAGCACAAGAAAAGCTCAAAAGACTATGGTAGAAGATCTGAAGAAAGGTCAACCATAAGTCAACACATTGGATCAGAAGAAAAAGATTCCTCTCAGATGCTGAAGAGATCATCAGACTCTGTGGAGATCATCAGACTCAGAAGACCTAGTCAGACACAGAATAACCTATCAAACTTGGAAGACCTTTAGACTTCAGAAGCACCTGAGGGACCCAGACTCCACGTCAGATTTGTCGTCTTCTATAGATGTCCACATCAAAGGACATGAGCACAATTTTGTCTTCTTTTGACCCCGTGTAGAAACAAACAAAGAACTTCAAGGGCAATAAGAATGATACGAATACTTCCTGTTTCAGCAAAGGATTTTCAAAAATCCAATAGAATTATCCATATCAAGCAATGGCTCAACGTCCTTGATTTGAAGCTTCTCAATGACTCTTAATGCGATGCACTCTTCTCCAACGTCTCTCAAATCTCTTCTTATATACGGAGCTGAAGACCAAGAAAAAGATCAACAAGACTCTTCTATTTTACTGTGTCATTACTCTGTCAAATCAAATAGCGCAAAACACTTAGGATTTTTCCTACCGAACTTTGTATCTTAGAAATCCTAGAGTTGTAAAGAGTCTGTTCATTTCTTCAATTACACCAATCATTTATATATATATATCCGGTCCAAGAACAATTTTGTTTATATTTGCTATAAACAACTAGAAGTCTCTTGCTTGTGAAGCTTGAGCATATAAGTCTCTCGGTGAAACCTTGAGCATCAAAAGTCTCTTGCATATGAAGCTTGATCATATAAGTCTCTTGGTGAAACCTTGAGCATTAGAAGTCCCTTAGGATTGCCCTTTGAGCATTGGAAGTCTCTTTCCTGCATGCTTGAGCATCAGAAGTCTCTTGGAGTTGTCCTTGAGCAACAGAAGTCTCTTGGAGTTATCCTTGAGCATTGGAAGTCTCTTGGTAGTGACCTTGAGCAAAGAAGTCTCTTGCCTGCGTGCTTGAGCATCAAAAGTCTCTTGGAGTTGTCCTTGAGCATCAGAAGTCTCTTGGAGTTGTCCTTAAGCATTTGAAGTCTCTTGGTAGTGACCTTGAGAAAGGAAGTCTCTTGCAAGGGTGCTTGAGCATTGACAAGTCTCTTGGAAGAGTCATTGAGCAATTGTAATCAGTAGTGGTGATAGTGAAATCCCTTGCAAGTGCAAGGGGACTGGAATACTTCTCTGTCGTGGGAGAAATGAGTATAAATTGGTTAATGAAATTCCTAGCAGGACTGGTTCTGAACCGTAAAACAGAGTAGAACAGAGTACAATAGTTCAGAAGAAGAATAACAGATAAAAGACAGAAAGTAAAATAGCATAGATGATTTGTTAACCCAGTTCGGTGACAACCACACCTACATCTGGAGGCTACCAAGCCAGGAAGGAAATCCACTAAATAGTATCAATTAAAAGACCTATGACAACAGCCCATGTTTCACATCACAGTCTTCTCACTTAATCACTACCTGTATAGATTTCTACCTAGGAACTCCTAGATATAAGATCCCATTTACTTCCTACTCAAGTAATCACTGCCCCAGTGATTATCAGACTCTTAAACAATCAAAGATGGAGACACTCTCCTAAAAACTCAGTACGTCACTTTTGCTTAAAAGCTTCAAGTGATTACAACTCAATAAACACAAACAACCAACTCTAAACAGTTTGAGTGGTGTACAGAAAACAAAGCACTAAGCTTACAGACTCAAAACACTAAGTATGACTCTCTCTTCTGTTTTGAATAAATCTTCAATAGCAGCGTCCTCTATTTATAGCTTCAGCAGCAACATAATTCTTGAATCAAATCTTCTTCAATGATATATTTCCAGAATTCTTTTAGAAGCAAATAGAAGCAATTATATTTCTGAAATATATTTTCCAAAGATTCCTTTGAAAATATATTCATAAATAAAAGAATCCAATCTTCAGTAAAGATCTTCACGAAAAATTCTTCTTTCTTCAAGAAAGGCAGCTTGGATAAGTCTTCAATTAAATCTTCACATAAAGATCATGTTCTGAAAATACACAGCTCCAAGGCGCACAAAATAGAACACAGAAAACCAGCTTCTGAAGTTACTTCTGAAGTCTGCGTCTGAACAATTCAGCTTCTGAAGGTTGCTTCTGAAGGTCAGCGTCTGAACAGTGCTTCTGAAGGTCAGCGTCTGAACAGTGCGTCTAAAGGTCCAGCTTCTGACGTTCAGCTTCTGAAGCCCAGCTTCTGAAGTACTGTTCAGCTTCTGAATCCCAGCTTCTGAAGTTCTGCTTCCAGCTTCTGAAGACGCACACATGCTTGTATATTTTATTTTAGAAAACATGAAGCCAACAACCAAATATCCAACAGTTTATGTCGGCTCTTTCTCTCTCTGTCTTTATCTTTGTGTTTCTGTACTTATCTGCTGCATTCAAACTCTAAGTTAGAATTTGTACACCTCAGATTCTGACCAGTATTAACACCAAGAAAAGAAACTAGAAAAAGCCAACATAATTCAACCCCCTTCTTATGTTTTTCTCACCTTCTGATTTGTCCAGACAACCCCTTGCAAGTTCCTTGACAATTTGAACATATAATTTATGAGCTAGTTTAGGAGAAACATCATCATCGTCAGAGTCTAAAGTGCTTTCTGTATCAGAAGTTGTAATGGCCATCAGACCCAGGTTGGTTTCTTCTACACCGTTCTCAGAGTCTGATTCTTCATCAAGCATCTCCCAAGTTGACATAAAGCTCTCCTTAAGCTTTCTTCTTTAGCTCTCCTTCCTAAAGCTTTCCTTCTTTGACTTACCCTTTTGTAACTCTGAGCAGTCATCTATGAAGTGACCAAGTTTCTTGCAGTCTAAGCATTCTCCTTTCTGATCTTCTTTCTTGTTTCTGAAACTTGATCCTTTAGTACCACTGCTTCTACCTAGAAACCTTCTCTTATTGGTCAGGTATTGGAACCTCTTGGTTAAATAGGCCATGTCTTCAAGGTCTGAATCATTTTCAGATTCTCCAGCTGGAGTTTCTACTTCTGATTCAGTAGATTGAATAACTTTGGTTGATTTACCCTTTGAGGTCAAGGAAATAGATTTGGACTTCTTAGCCGGTTCATCTCCATCAAGCTCAATCTCATGACTTTTAAGAGAGATTATCAGATTCTCCAGACTTAGCTTGTCTAGATCCTTTGCCTCCAGTATGGCAGTAACCTTAGGTTTGAACCTGGCAGGAAGACTGGTAAGAATCTTCTTGACATGGTCAGGCACAACATAGCTTTTCTTCAGAACCTGAAGACCAGACAGAAGAGTTTGAAACCTTGAATACATGGTTTCAATATCTTCATCTTCCTCCATTCTGAACAGCTCATATTGGGGAACCAATTGGTTAGCCTTAGCCTCCTAGACATGTTGATTCCCTTCATAGGTAAAGCAAAGTGATTCAAAGATGTCTTTTGTAGTTGATCTGTCCACAATCTTGGTGTATTCTACATGAGGTAGAGCATCCACCAGTATTCCTCTCACTCTATGATGCTTCTTATAGATTCCTTTGAGCAGGGTCAGACACTTTCTTTCTATCACAATTCCTTCTGTATCAACTTCAAAAGTGATACTATCTTCAATGATGTCCCACAGTTCATCATCAACACATATGATATGATTGTACATCTTACTTTTCTACCAAGGAAACTGAGCCGCATCTTCAATTAAGGATGGAGGTCTTACAGAGAAATTGTTTTTACCATAGGTTGAGGTGTAAGGCTCAGACGTGTTGTTGAATGTTTATGAAGTTGAAGTATCACTCTCAGGATTAGGCATGTTTTTCTCTCTAGATCTTTAAATGTGGCACGATTATGTGGCTGAGCAGAGACCGTGCTCTGATACTAACTAAAGGTGAAAAAAACACAAGAAGAGGGGGTTGAATTGTGTTGGCTTTTTCTGATTTCTTTTTCTGAGTGTTGAAGCTACTCAGAGTCTGATGGTTCAGAGTCTGAGTGCAGCATATACTAACAGAACACAGAGATGAAAGAGAGAGAAAGAGAGAGAGAGCAGACACAAGCAATTTATACTGGTTCCTCCCACAACACAGGAGTACTTCAGTCTCGTTGCCCTTCCAAGGGATTTCACTATAATCTCACATATTACAATTGCTCAAGGACTCTTCCAAGAGACTTCCAACTGCTCAAGCACACTTGCAAGAGACTTCTAATGCTCAAGGTCACTACCAAGAGACATCCACTTCTTAAGCGCAACTGCAGGAGACTTCCAATGCTTATTGACAACTCCAAGAGACTTCTAATGCTGAAGCACACATGCAAGAGACTTCCAATGCTCAAGGACAACTCCAAGAGACTTCTATTGCTCAATCACAACTGAAAAAGACTTATGATGCTCAAGCTTAACAAGCAAGAGACTTCTATTTGTTTACAAATAAACACATTTGTTCTTACACTTGATATACAATGGTAGTGTAAACTGAACAATGTTTGAACAAACTCTTAAGACTTTAAGATTTCTAAGATACAAAAGTTGATAAGAAATTCATTAGTGTTTTTGCGCTATTTGATTTTGGTAGAGTAATGGCATAGTCAAATAGGAGATTCTGGTTAATCTTCTTCAGGTCTTCAGCTCCTTTAGAAGGCAGGGATTTGAGAGACGTTGGAGAAGAGTACCAGTGCATTAAGAGTCATTGAGGAGCTCCAAATCATCGACGTTGGGCCATTGTCTCATATGGATAATTCCGTTGGATAGTCATTCCAAAATCCTTTGCTAAAACTGGAAGTATCTGTTCATTCTCTTTTTCCTTGAAGTCCTTTGTCCGTTTCTACACATGGTCAGAAGAAGACAAGACTGTACTCAGATCCTTGATGGAGACAGCCATAGAAGACAACAAATTTAACGTGGAGTCTGGGTCCCTCATGATCTGTTGAGTCTAGGCGTCTTCCAAGTTTGATGGGGTCTTCTGAGATTGTTGATCTTCACATAGTCTGATGAGGTTAATCTTCAGCTTCTGAGAGGCGTCCTTTTCTTCTCGTCCAAGATATTGACTTCTGGTTGACCTTTCTTTAGATCTTCTGACACAGTCTTTTAAGCTTCTCTAGTGCTTTTGATGCTTTAATACATGTTCAATACTTTGATGGATATATTCTATGATCCTGTACAATTGAAAAAATATTAGTATATCCAATTGTTCTTCAATACTTTGTTATCATCAAAACCTTAGAGGAATTGTACAAACCAATTTTGTTCTAATAGCTTATAGGATATTGAGATATTTGAAGAGAAATCCCAAAAGGGGCTTATTATTTAAGAAAACTAGTGAAAAAATGTGTCTATCTTCATCGATGATGATTGGGAAGGTTCAGTAACATACAGAAGATCAACCTCTGGATATTGTACCTATGTTTGGTGTAATCTAGTGACATGGAGGAGCAAGAAATAAGGAGTTGTAGCAAGAAGCAGTGCAGAAGCCGAGTTTAGAGCTATGTCTCAAGGAATTTGTGAATGATTATCGATCCACAAAGTCCCAGAAGAACTTAAGATGAAAATTGATCTTCCGTTAAAATTGTACTTTGACAGTAAAGTTTCTATTAGCATACATTTTGTGACTTGAGTCAGCAAACTGCGAATATCTTGACCAGAAGCCAAACAAGACCTACTTTTAACCATTCAATATACAAGATGGGCATGATAGATATATATGCAAAAACTTGAGGGAGGGGGAGTGAAAAATACACAGATATTTTGTTTCCTGGTTTATTATTTTCTAGCCAATTCTAGATATTTCTATTGTTTCCTTTCATTTTCCCTTGTAACTATTTTCTCCTTAATTTAATTAGCGAATTAATTGTATCCTTACTATTTAAACTAGCCGTGAGCAGAGGAATAAATCATCATACCATTCACCTGTCATTTTCTAATAGGCTATGTGTCAGACTTAGGCCTAAAATATTTTTATAGGGATGACTTACGCCTTACATTGCCTAGCTCGACCCAACCTATTTCCAGTCTTATGCATGATGAAATTATTTTGTTTGGTTCTAATTCAATACAAAAATATTTATATTATGGTCAATTTATTATGATTAAGGCCCACAATTTCAAGAGTCTATTTTATTTTCAATAGTTCTGTCGTATTTGGGCATGGCAACAGGGTGGTGACGAGTTTTACCTTCCTCAAACCCAAATTTGAATCGTTGATAAATACACAACTTCCTTCCCGATACTCGTTGAGGAGGATTATTTGAACCCTAACACCTTGCCGAACGGGTTCGGGTAGAGTTCAAGTATCCTAATGGGTAGCCGATTACAGACATCATTTCAAAATAACAACAAAAGTTCACAAAATGCTGAAAACCCTTTATCGAACAAGTAATGAAATTAAACAATACCAATCCATAATAACATTGATTAATATTTGGTTTGAAATAAGGAGAAAAATTAGAGTTTTAATAAAAAAAAAATAGGGATTTTATGATTTTGAAGAAAAAACATGGAGTGTGGAAGAGTATAACTTACAATAAGAATAGTCAAGAACGATTGAAGAAGGTGGTGACAGTTTCCTTGCGTTGGTGAAATCAGCGGAGGTTCCGTCAAAGTGAGAGTGGCCATTCAACTAGAGAGAATGATAGGGAGGAACATCGCAGAA
The DNA here is from genome assembly GCA_018208015.1 of Medicago ruthenica. Taxonomy (NCBI): domain Eukaryota; kingdom Viridiplantae; phylum Streptophyta; class Magnoliopsida; order Fabales; family Fabaceae; genus Medicago; species Medicago ruthenica. Next base: position 55,153,200 of record CM031377.1, on the reverse strand, counting down.
ATGTGAGAGAGAGAGAGAGAGAGAGAGAGAGAGAGAGAGAGAGAGAGAGAGAGAGAGAGAGAGAAAGAGGCAAATGCCCACAAAATAATAGGGTTTGAAGGGTTTTATAGGAAAAATTTATTTATAGCGAAACAGTGGATCACAAAGCATATCACAATGTTTATTTCCTTATTCCCCTGGTCTGCCTCTTTATATTTTATAAGCCATGAGTTCGATAAAGTGGAAAGTCGAGCAAGCTAAAAGCATTTGTGAAAAATGCAAGACACTTTTTTCTCACGAGAAATATCACATCACATTTTTAAATAAAAAAGGGTTAATTATGTAATTTTAAACAAGCGGTGCGAGTTCATATATGGGTTTGAGGTGGGTATTAGTGTACCCATTATACCTGTCTCATCCCCCATCTTTTGGAATCGAGAAAAACCCGAACCCAGCCCACTCAAAATGGGTTTTCCCCGTCAAAGGCATAATGGGTTTGGGTAGTACCCAAGAATATAAGTTTTGTTGTCATGCTTACATGTGTCTGTGTGTGTGAATATATTATCCAAGAATATGAGTTTTGTTGTCATGCTTAACTGCATTTTCTAAATAATAACCAAGTAAAATGAAACAGTCGACGTTAATCCAACATTCCCCAAATCCTTTTAAAAATATTGTAGTGTGGTGTGATTTTGTCACAATTTTATGATTCAAAATAAAAGATGGACAATCTATTTCATTAAATTTCACCTATGAAGTTTAAGGATTTTCTAATTTTACAAAATGTTTTTAAGAACCGAATTTTGAAAGGAGTATTTATTTGAAGTTCAAAATTGCTTATTTTTCTACTCTTCATTTAATGTTTATTATGAGAGAATGATACGTTAACAAGACCTATTTTAATCACAAATAAGTCTCACTAATTATTATATGTGATTATCTCTCATAAATAAACAATAAATAGAGATAGATAAATGAAGTAAACCTAACATCACTTGAAACAACAACATCTCAAATTTTGAGGATCAGGTCCAACACATTCACCACCTTTTTTATAGCTCCTTTTAAGGCATTCTTGATTGCACTGTGTAAAATCCCTGCATTTCTTGTATAAGCAGCTTTGCCCCAGATAATCAACATGGAAAATAGTAGCAACTGATAATCCTGCAACCAATAAAAAACTTTTCTAAATGTATTTTGCAACACAAAAACTTTTCTATTCTTTTATAAATGTTGTCCGTATTAGTAAGACCCATAAAGTTTCTTAAAAAAAAAAGTAACACCCAATAAATTATTATTGTTGTTTGATACAGCAGATATATGGCTTCGCAAATTAATAATAATTGAACATTCGTATAATTTAAGGTGTTAATTGAATCATACACTTCGCAAATTAATATAGATTGAACCTTCACAAGGTTTTTTTTCCTTGCAATATGAAGGCTATGAACACAAATAGAACCAATCATCATGTAACATTTATAGGATGGACCTACTTTCATAAAAAATGAAGAACAATTTTTTTGGTGGCACATGGGGATGCGGAGGAACAAAAGAAATTTTGAGGATGACTTTCAACGTCTCACTGACCCAACTTATGCTATTCTCAAAATGGTTGAGGACATAGACAACTACACTCACCATCCCTTGAAGATTCACTAATACAATACTATTTTCATTAGATGGAAAAGACTACAAAAGCGGTGGGTTAAGCTTAATTGTGACGGAACATACAAGGATTCCTTGGGTCTTGATCGTTGTGGTGGTCTAGTTTGGAAGTTAGATAGTAGATGACATAAAGGGTACTTTTGCAAAATTGAAAAATGTGACGAGCTTTGTGTGAAATGTGGGGGAATGTACTTAGAAATGTAGCTTGTTTGGAGACAGGGTTTTCTTTCTGGACGTCAACCCTCTTTTATTACAAAAAAGAAAGCGAATCATTTTATTAAAATCAATTCAACATTTAAATCAGTTTAATCTATGAATGGTAATTATAAACGAACAATGAGATCATGTATAAATAAACCAAATCCGATCACACTAAAATTAACCTTTTTCTTTTTTTGCAAATAAATATATATAAACACCAAAAGAGAACATACCAGAAACAAAGAAAATATTGCCATACAGATTTAGAAGTTAGGATAGTCAATGCAAGAAGCAATCAACCAAATGTGTCAGGCAAAATACTATGGTCAACCACAAAAATCGAATAATCACGTCATATTTTTGTATTACTTTATTTAAAAATAAAATAAAATTTGGAATAAATTTTTTTGTGAATACACATCATGGTACCTAAGATTTTGCCATAAAACTAACTCTTTCCTATTACCTGAAAGCAAAAAGAAAGCAAAACACAAAATCCAGCAAAGACGAGATTGAGATATATGAGAAGCCATTGTGTAATATTTCACTTTGTATTTTATTGCAGGTAAGATGTAGGACTAACACGTTCCTTATATATAAACAAATAATCAAATATTTAAGATAAACAATTAAGAACAATTAAGATCCTTTAAAAAAAAAGGTAAACAATTAAGATATAATTTTAACCGTTAAAAACAGGGAAACGCTTAAGATCCATTATTAATATATATAAATATGCATCAATGTGAGTAGTTACTTTATATAATTTTACATCAATGGAAACGTTAATTTCTGTCAAACAAAAGTCAATGCAAACGTTAATTTCTGTCAAACTAAAGTAAAGGCAAACGTTAATTAATAAATTTTTGCGAACAGAAAGCGTTAATTAATTATAATCAGTATAAAAAACGTTAGTTGGGATGGAAAAAAAAAAGATAATCTGATACTTCAAGTACCCATTACTTAGTCAATAATGGTTTAGATTTAATGGTACTTGCACCTGCAGATATTTGTCACCTGCAAATATCTGTACCCGCTAATAATTTAAGTAAATTATTTAAATATCCTTAGCTAAATATAAAAGGTAACCTTTTAAATTTAGTAAAAAAAAAAAACTCCTAGAAAGAATGTGAGATCGTTGAAGCATGGAACTTTGTTATTTCATGAGCTAGAAAGATTTTTTTTTTATACTTTAGTTGAATGCGATGAAACATGTTTTGCTTAGAAATGAAATGTATGAATATCATTATGTTTTGGTAAAAAAAGGAAATGAATGTGGGCAAATTTTGTTGTTAAATTGAGAGTGAAATGTATAGATTGTTATGAAATTATCTAAAGTGTTGCCACATATTGTGAAGCATAGAAGAATAGAGAGAAATGGATAAAGAGAGAATATGAAAGTATATTGCATTACTTCATAAGTGTATCATTACACTAAAATATGAGTCCAATTTATAGGACACAAAATGAGCAAATGAATGATCAAAAGTAATTAAGGACCACTATCCATCCATTCACTAATAGGAGTTATAGGAAGATGGAAGACTAAGGATGGACATCCACTAAATTATTATTATTCATAACACTCCCCCTTGGATGTCCATCAGGATATGCCTCATTAAAACCTTACTAGAGAAAAACCCAATGGGAAAAAAAATACTAGTGAAGGAAAAAGAGTACAATATCCCTTTTATGTGTGATAATTTGCCTCGTTAAAAACCTTACCTGGAAAACCCAATGGGATAAAACCATGGTTAAGGGAAAAAGAGTGCATAACACATTTATGTCTCCCCCTCATAAAGACAATCATATATGAGAGGAAGAAAATCAAATAATATTTGTTCTAGTCACTCGCAAGTTTTACTTGCAGCGACTTTGTTGAAAGACCTGGTTTATCTTCATAGTCTTCTTCATATTAGTGGTGCTTGAGAAGTTTCTTCATATTGAGTTGTTGCAAGAGCACCTTTAAGAAATCCACAAGTTTCTTGTATTTGTAAAGTCATCATCCTGAATAAAAGATCATTCTCCACTTTCTTGATTATGTTGTTTCTCTAAGATACAAAATGTATGCTTGACTTTGTTTCGATATTTGTACTTACTAATATTGACAAAAACAAAATATCACAACACATATAATTAACAAAATATGGTTTAGTCAAAATTAACAAAAATATGTTAATTTCCTTGTTTGAACTAAGACATGGTACTTCAGGACCAATTCAAGTTCACCATTTTCTTGAGGACATGATATATACTAACATCAAGTGATATCACAATCATTCTAGTACACAATCAACTAGATTTGTCCATATCAAATTATTTTAATATATCTTATATATAATATTTATACCATATCAAATCTTTCTACAACCAATCGATTTTAGAATCTCTTCAGGAGTTCTAATAATATTTATACCATTATCATAAATTCAATTATAACAATTTCATTTCCAAATCCTTAAAATGGACAAATGATGTCATCTTTTCAATAGTTTTGATACAATATGTCTTATGCAAATGAAATCTTTAAGGGAGTTTCATATAATCATCACTATCAAGTGATCCATGCAAATAAATCGTAACACAGCTTTCATATAATTTGAGCCTTTCATGTGCTACTGAACTTAATCAAGTATGAAAAAAGATCTTGAATTCACTTTAGATGAATATGTCTCTTAAAAAATATATATGTCTCTAAAAAAATAAACGGGAGACATTTATCAATTCACTTCCGGTGAACATATCAATATATATATCCAGTTAACTTCACAACTTCAAGTGTGCGGATTACATGTCCACAAAAAAATTCTGAGTTTGATTTCGCTGAAATTGTCTCTTTCCAATTGTAGATATTTTCTTTACCTATATTCTTTAATAGACTTTAACCCATGATCCTCATTATTTAGTTATCACATATAGCGCTATATTATATGCAAAAGCACGTCAATGTTGACTCCATTTTGGTTCCATCTCATTTCATTGAGATCTTTCATTCATGACATAATTTATCGATATTTCATAAATTTCAGGTACCTGATAAGTTCTTCTGGAACTGAAAGATTCATTATGTTAGACGACTCTTTTAGAGTTTCTATATCCTCATTTGGGTTATCTTTCATTTTGGCTCCTTTTCTTATTTGAGGATTTTTATATTTGGAACCGATTGGTTTACCATGCTTGATGCATGATTGAGACTCATTTGCAATATTAGATTATCCTACAGGGACATCTATTTCATTTGGAAGCAGCTGCTATTTTATTTGTTTAACTTTGCAAATGAATGATATTTTGAGGATCAATATGAGATAATAATATTTCCTTTCAAATAATTCAATTGAACTTCGGGTTCACATTTTAATTCAATTGAACTTCGGGTTCACATTTTCAGCTGCTTATTCTCTCCCTCTAATATTGGGAAAACTAATCCATCAATCGATAATCGCCTACTGAAGTTGACTCAATACAATTTATAATAGTAGGGGGATTCATATCAAATATACTTTCCCAATATTCTTTCAATATTTATCTTAGTACATTATTTTGGAGCAATTGTGATACACACAATACATCCAAAAATTCACTCAGATGAACAATATTTGGTTGTTAACCTAAAATAAATTATAAATTAAGGGGAGGACTTACACATAATAATGTGTTGGCTTGATGCGAATCAATATCTCAACATACAAGATTACATGTTCCCAAAGTAGAATTTTAGAAGTCATGTTCTCATAAGTATCATTCATACAATTAACTTTAGACGTCTAAAGAATGGACCTTCAAGACCATTTTTTTTTATGAACATATACTACACAATGTTCAATATCAATTTAAATTGAGAAATGATACTTATTAAATGCTTACTAAAAACTCCAAAAAAATTGAGCTCTTAGTCAAATTTGTTGAGAAAACAATCTCACAAACTTCTGGTTGTGAGTTGACAATAAACATATATGTGATCATTTAGTCGATGTATTAAATCAAGTTATAAGGTATCAAAATGATTCACATCATCGGTGTATTCATCCACAAATATCACCTAATATATATAAGAGACTTATTTTCTCAGATTGTCAACTTACTTTGGAAAGTAATAACACACAAACATTAATGGTTTGAAGAATCTTCTGGTTCTTCAATACATGTCCATATAAATTTTTAACTATTTTTGCATCATAATAGATCCGGGATAACCCAACCGGTCTTGCCAACAATAAATTTAATATGATATGTAAATTTCAATTTTACAATAATACGTGTTTCAATTGCACTAATATAAGTGTAGTCAATCCATATGAAAAGACATGTAATTTTTTATCTACACTTATTTCTATCCAAAACATGTTTCGTAATATAGAGATATTCAACATCTCCTTTATTTCTTATTTCAACATGATATCCATTTAGAAGAATATTCTTTAATAAATTTCTATGAGATCTAGATGAATATAATGCATTCTCAATGTGTAATTATATTCCTCCATATAACAATATATCGGCTCTTCTGGAGCCTTTAATAATTTTTGCAATGCCACATATAATAATAAAATTAGTTTCTTTGTATCACTCATCCAATTGTTTATAGTCTTCTACATAAGAAATCATTCATTTACAAACAATATCCAACAAAATATTCATAAAATTATTATTCTCCTTATTGAGGTCAAGTTCTAAGAGCTTGCTTAAGACATTAAAATAGTATAGTCATACTTTTTAGAAGGAATCAATAATTCAAATTTCACTTATAGTTATTATGTCAACTAAAAAAAAATTCCAATTTTTTTTTGTTACAAAGATAAAGATTAGAAAAAGCAAAAACAGAAAAGAACAAACACACGTAATACTTACTATTTCATTAGAAAAGAAATTATGTGGAGCACAAATTATAAGTGTCGAATATGCAACGAGATGACAATACCTCTAATTTATATGTTTTGTGATAACTCATTAGTAGTAAAGATCATCATCATAAGTCATAAATAATAAACTTTTATCCTATTCACATGTATCATTTCAATGAGAATCTCTACTATATCAATTCGTGATATTATTTTCTCGATTTCGCTACTTCAGGAGCTGATTCAAGAGGCAATTTTGCTTTCTTTAATTTTATTTCGTCCAATTTATACTAAGATTCAATAGATCGTATACAATGATCAATTGTGAACAAATATCTAGTTCTTTGAGAACTCAACCATAAACCTCTATCGACAATGACAAAGGAAAATCACAATATTTTTATTTTGCAATCTTTCACGAATGCTTAACGTTAAATTATTAGTTCTTCTAGAACTATATTTTAAATCTTCATAAACAATGAAAAACAAATGTATTTTTGGGCAATCCTTCAGGGATGCTTTAATATTACAAGAACTATATCATAAAAGATCTTCATTGTTTGAGCAATCCTTCAGGGATGCTTCAATATTAAACTTTAGTTCTTCTTTTCTTTACACTTAGGAAATATAGTCATGTATATGATGCAATGATTCGTACATCAAATGATCTGATTATGCTCGTAAAAGAAAGAAACGGATACAAGTATAGCACGTGAACAATTATGGATATTTTAATACGCTACTCATGATGGTAATAGTAACAGCTCCTAATGTGTAAAAACTCCAACATGAAAAAGAAACATATGTCATCTTTAGATACAATTATCGATCATCAGAATAACATCTAATGTAATATTTTTCTCAAAATTAGTTTCACAAGAAAAAAAACACCACAATTTGGAAAGTAGCACTAATATCCATATCCAAGAAGACAAAAAGTGTTGCTCAAATTTAAGTCAATTCAAAATTGGAAAATAAACAATAGACGGTAAGAAACCAAGAAAGCAATATTTCCATAAACTTAATTAAAACAAATAGCAACAAGAGATAGTTGGTAGGGACTTACGGTGACTATATCAGAAGCAAACATAAGTTTATAGCACGGACAACCGATAATAAAATTTCAATGATAAGTTTTTCTATAAGTTCTTGTTTTGCTTCTTTAACTTCTCCATCACTTTTCATTGTAACAAATGCAAATCTTATACACAATATATCTAATTCAATCAAACAAAGCCAAAAACAAAAACAATGAGAAATAACCTGAAAACATGATTATGTTGATCGTGAATTAGATTAATGAAAAGATGATGAGAAGAATGAATTTTATAGCAATATAATCTCTAAGGTAATTAAACCATCATTTTGATAGACTATCGTGCTGATAACGTGTTATGAAATTATCTAAAGTGTTGCCACATATTGTGAAGCATAGAAGAATAGAGAGAAATGGATAAAGAGAGAATATGAAAGTATATTGCATTACTTCATAAGTGTATCATTACACTAAAATATGAGTCCAATTTATAGGACACAAAATGAGCAAATGAATGATCAAAAGTAATTAAAGACCACTATCCATCCATTCACTAATAGGAGTTATAGGAAGATGGAAGACTAAGGATGGACATCCACTAAATTATTATTATTCATAACATAGATGTTATTATGTGTTCTTAGTTTATTTTTGGGGCTTGCTGGGGTAAGATTAGGAGGATTTTTCTTTTGATATAACATACTATTATGTGGTCTATTTGGAGATCGCAATTTTTTTTTTTATTTTTTAGGTAAGATAATTGACGTGTCTCACATGGATTTGATTAAATCCACCTCGTGGGAGTAGTTTCTAGGGAGGAATCCTAGCCTTTCATGTTCCTTCTATGATTGGGATAATGCTTCACTCTAGTGATAGTATCTCTACGGACTTGTGGTTTGAAGGTAGGAGGTCGTCAGTCTTTGGGTGTATCGGCTGTGTTTCCTCCTTTCTCAACAAGGTAGGGTTCTTATGGTCGGAGGTCATGCAAGAGTTTGGGAAATCATCTTAGATTTGTTCTTGTTAGTGGTTTTTTTGTCACTTCTTTTGGTGTTTTGCTTCTTTTCTCTCTTTTTTATGTAGTTCCTTGACCTTGTTTTGAGTACTCTTTTTAATTAGTTACTTTCTCCATTTCAAGTGACTTCGTTTTATCAAAAAAAAAAAACAGGTGACTTCGTTAAGTATTTTATATTGGTTAATAAAAATGTATAAACACCATTATCATAAAGCAATACAAAAGTTTTTTTTACTCAAGAGTGTTAAAGTTATAGTATTAGGTAGATAGCACAATTGAAAAAAATAGGCTTAATTGCACTTTTGCCCCCTATCTTTTGCCAATTGTGCGATTTTGCACTCAATCCTTTTTTTTTGAGCGATTTTGCACCCTATCATTTGTCACTCCTGATGGCAGTCTCTTTCTTTCGTTTATTCTGCCACATCAAGTATTTAATTGGTTAATTTTCATTCGGGATCAATTCATGAAGATTTCTTTCGCTTGAAAATAGCACTGCTCATTTAATAATATTTTATATTGTAATATTTCATTTTTATTATATCAAATACAATTTATATATTTGATTAAAACATTCAAATCATTAATTATACTTTTTTTAACAAGGCAAAATGGAATGTATTAATTACGAAAGAAGCATTCTGAAAAACACAACGAGTGCCAAATCAGAAAACATAAAGTTTAGAATATAATTACAAAGCTGTCTACACCAACAAGGGAAAAGGAAAAAAAATAACATGCCAAAACCCAATCAAACTAAAAGCTTAAGCCACCAATTGTGAAAATCAAAAGAAAAAGTGATATTGTTTGTCTTCAACCACCAAAATGAGAGGAGCTTAATTCTATCCAGTATTTGCTGAACGATTCATCCTTATTGTTAAAAGTCCTATTGTTTCTTTAATTCTATATTACTCAAACACATGAAAACCAAATTAAATATAAAGCAGATCGAACAGATTTCGAGTTACCACCCATCTGACCAAACTGAATAAAGTGATCCAACAAACGATGCTAATCAGCTGAGGAGATAGCAATCCAATGCCGAATAAGATGACATACATAGCCGAAAAATCCAAAAAGAGATGATCCACTTATTCAACCACACCACACCCCACCCAAACACACATAATTGAGAATTTTGTTGAAGTATGCCATGCCTAAATAAATTGTCTTTGGTTGGGATCTGATTACGTAGAAGACACCAAGTAAAAACTGTAACTTCCAAAGTAACTTTGTTATGCCACATTATATATGTTGAATGAACAGACTAGTCTGACGTAGTTAACAAATGATAGACACCACTAACTGTAAGACCCCGATCCCTGAGACTACTAATTAAGCGATAAATCATGCAACACAATTAGTCAAAATCTAACAAATCTCCAATAACTCATACAAATTTCTGATAAAGAAAATCTCATCAACAATCATCACAACACAACTGAAATAAATCATCTCAACATAATAATCATCTCAGGTCTCAACATCAATATCTCAAATAAATACATCCTCATAAAATTCAACAAGAAAAATAAATCCCGGGCTGCAAGATCACAGCACCTAATCTAGACATCCTCGAAAATAAAAGCGACATAAAACGGAGAATAGGCGCGATGCCATCCTCAACGCAACTCACCGAGCTCTACTCCTCAACCTGAAAGTCTACATCCACAAGGGTTGAACCCACGGATGAGGCGACAATAAAGCCACTAGAGGGTAAGATATACATTCAACAAAGGAGTATAATAAACGCACATAAGTTTCAGGCAAAAACATCACTCAACATTCAAATATTTCATCAACACAAAAAGCCTGGTTAGTACTCATGCATAATTCGTAAATCATAATATACCCTCATCATTAATAATTATCAACTCATTTATACATCATCAACAATTAAATCTGAATCTCAACTATAATTCGTCATCAACACAATTAATTCATAATCTCAACTATAATTCATCATCAACACGATTATGAGTCATTCATAATTCTACAATTCAACAAGTTGGCATTTACCACATAAATGCACAAGTTCACACCAAAATATTACCAAACACGACTCATGTGAATGTAATGCGCCTAATACGACTCTACATGCATGGGGTACCGTAATGATCTTAAATCACTCAACTATCAATAGTGATCTTAAATCACCTTACTATCAAATAGTGATCTTAAATCACCCAACTATAAAATAGTGATCTTAAATAACCCAACTATCAAATCTTGATCTTAAATCAAGCAACTATCGACCGACTATGAATGCATGGATGTTCACGAATAAACTTGACAATGCACACAACTATAAATCATGATTTTAAATCATGCAACTTTCACAACTATCAATTGCATTATCAAATCAATACATCCACACAATTCATGTTATCATCACATCATCATCTAATTCACCACATCTTCATTTAAATCACAACTATAATGCATTAAGTTACATCCAACATCATTCACTTCATATTAATGCCTTTCACCAAGTTTATTCATAAACACGTTATGCTTGCATTTATTCACCATAAATCACATAATCCACATTTCATTAATAAATTAAATAAGGTTACCTCAACCTATTACTACACCACATTATATTCATGATTCAACTACATTCATACTATTGTAACTGATCATTAAGTCTATTTCCACAATTATCAAGTTTCACAAAATTACCAAATTCGTCTCGTAATCACACTTTAAAATCAATTCATTGCAAGCGATTGTTATCTATCAATGAAAGGTCAAAACAACATCAAAACAACACAAAAAAAAGCCCAGAGACGTCCGAAAACGTCCCCCAAAGGCCAAAACACACAGAACAGCTGATGCTGTTACTGCTAAGGTCATTGATTGACCGGGAGCTTCGCTGAGCGAAGTCCTGTTTTCAGGTCCCAGAAAACACGGTTTTCACATACGGGAAGACCCCAAAACTCACCCAAAAATCCCATTATTCATCCCAATTGACCCAAAATCATTTTACAAACAATACCCATGATCAATACACTTAAACTGAACAATGAATATGCAATGAAACATCAAATTGACATGAATTCCAAAGGTTTTTCGGTAATTTTCAAAGTTCATCTCAAAAGTCCATTTTCACCAAAAACATAGCAAATAAACTTGTCTAACAACACCGACAGTATTTCATCAAGTTCAACTTCACCATAATCACCTATTCAAACTATTCCAACATCAAGTTATTCATTTAAGCCGCAACTTACTCATTTTCACTTAATTAAGTCATTTTAGCAAAACACCAACAACAACAACAACTTAATCCTCATCAAAGCTACACAACCAACATAATATTTTCATGTTTTTCATCATATGGCAGCAACTTAATCAAAACAGTAGCAACTTAAGCAAATTCACTCAATTAATCAATTTTCTCAAAATCACCTAAATTGCGACTTATTCAACATAACTTCATGTTTTCTCAAACAAAACACATACCCATACACATAATCAACTTCATAATCAACAAACATCATTCAATTATCATGTTAAGCATCAAGATCATCAAAATTCACAAAAGTATCAATTAATCATAATAAAACATGAAGTTTAACATGAAGAAAATGCAATTTCATCAAAGTTTAGCATGCTTAATTTAATCAACAAAAAGGAGCACGAAATTCACCAAAAACAGCAACAATTATCATGCAATAATTCATAATCTAAAACACTCAAACCTCATAATTGCTTATTAAACCTATTTGGTAAAAGTAATCTCCCCACTTACCTTAATTCTTCACTTTTGTTGCTACTTCTAGTAAAAATCCCCTCTACCCCTTTAGCTCTTCTAGTTTCCTCTTCTCCATGCCTCTCCTCTCTCTATTCTCTCACTTGCCTCTCAAAATTTTGTGTTAGAATGTTTAACCTAGCTCACCACCACTCACTACTAGTCTATTTATAATATGGTTTTAGGGTTACTCCCACTAATGGGCTTAGTCACAATTAATTCGCAAATATTTCTCTACACTTTTACTTCACTTAAACCCCCCATATTAATTATACACCACTATTATCTAAAATTCAAATTACTAGTTCTTGCATATTTACAAAAATGCCACTCAAGCACTAATAATTCCATTAACCCACCAATCACACACAAATAATCAATTTAACAAATATAATTAAATAAATAATAATAATTAATAATAACAGATAAATCTAATGCTAAAAATCGGGCTGTTACACTAATAGTATAACCTTTAGTAGGTTCTAAATATTGCCACTTATCCACCGAATTAACCTACAAAACAACATCAAGAAGTAATGCACAACACTCCCTTAACATTTCATCCTCCCACGCAAACAACATCCACCTCCACTTCCAAGCCTCTCCCCCTCACTCCAACCTAGCACATACATATCAACAACTACATCAAAGGATTTCCAGTTAACTCAAATAACTTGACAAATCTAACACTGAGAGGAATACCACCCAACCAAGGATCCGTCCAAAAAAAGGTATTAGCACCAATTCCTATTGACTTCCTCAAGTTATCATCATACCAATTTCCCACCCCTAAACCAATCCCGCTACAAACTCCAATCATATTTTCCACCACGAAGAATTGTATCTCCCACCTTCATTCAAAACGACCTCCCACCTCCCTGTCATGCGCCACCAAAACTCTATATCAAAGGTTGTTCCTATCGACATCCTTCAACGCTACTTTCCTAATAATGCAAGGTTAAACTCCCTCATTTTCCTAACCCAAAACCTCCCACATCCTTCACCAAACAAATAGATTCCCAATTTACCCAAAAAAAATTCCTAGAATTCTCTCTCCCACTCTCCCCCCCCCCCCCCCCCCTTTCCCCACAAAAAAAAACATTTTAAAATAGATTCGATAGAGGAGATGATACATGTGGGAACTTTGAAGAAGGAAAGGAAGTAGACCGATAGAGAAAACATGACAAATTTTAGAAGAATTAATCGACCACCAAAATAAAGAAACTTACTTTTCCAATCTAACAATCAAGCTTTAATAAGGTCTAACAGCGGTACCCAAAAATTCAACCGCCACGCATCACCACCTATAGGTAGACAAAGGTACACAAAAGGAATCCTCCCAGTCTTACAATCATAACTATTGGTACTTTTGATAACCAAGAATCTGCCATATTTAGACCCACCAACATACTTTATTAAAATTAACTTTCAAACCCGAGATATTCTCAAGTAATATTATGAAGATAAGATATTTGAATACTTTCCCCACGACCTACGCTATACCCAGTGAAAAAACCAGAAGTAACCATGGCTGTCATGATAATGTTGAAACCTTCAACAACAAGCAAAAAAAGAAAAGGAGAAAGAGGATCACCTTACCTCAATCCCATCTCAAAAGGCAACTCTTCAGTTGGGTTGCCATTGACCAACACCGATGTTGTTGCGGAGCCAATAAATTACAACATCCACTTATGTCATGATAAAAGAAAGTTCATATTTTGCATAACTGCCTCTAAGTACTGCCAATCAACCAAATTATAAGCCTTTCCAAAATCCACTTTAAAGAGCAACAATTCTTTCTTCAACTTACGAGTTTCATCGACCACCTCATTGCTGTAAGAATCCCATCAAAGATTTACCTTCCTTTAACAAAAGCACATTGGGAGTCCGATATCACATTCCCAATAACCTCCCTTAATCTTTTTGCCAATACTTTTGATAAAACCTTATACATACACCCAAACAAAGATATTAACCTAAACTCACCCAAACAAAGATACTATCAAAGTATTGTTGATTCCCTTTGCAAGCTTACCATTTTGATGAAATTCACTGATAAACTACAACATATCATTTTTAATTTCCTCGCAAAAATCCTTGATGAAACCAAAATCTATCCCATCTGATCTTGGACTCTTAAAACTCTCACAATCCCAAACTTTCTGCTTCACCTCCTCCATACTAAAAGGTTTAATCAACTCCATCGAATCCAGATTACATAAGGTTTTATACTGAAGATTTTTGACCCCTAATCGCTCAGTGTAATTTGAAATGAGAAGAAAAATGGTTAAACACTGCTAACCAGACATTATCAATACCCTCCACCTGACCATTGTTAACCTGAATATTGATAATAGTATTTAACCTTTGTTTTCTTGACATAATTCCATGAATTTATTTTTTTGGAATTAGCATCGCCTTCTTTAAGCCATTGCAAACGAGACTTTTGCCAATTCATGATGGAGTTTATTTTAGACTGATAAGTAGTAATTTATAGGTTTTTAAGGGTTTCTTTTTATGCAAATTTAATTGTTTTTCTTTATTTTCTTGAGCTATTTTACTTGAGAACTTTTGTTTTTCTTTCTAGGTAAAAATAAGGAAGAGCAAGCACTTTGGAGCAAAATCACAAAGAGCCAAGCAAGAAAAGTCTAGTTTCAAGGCAAAATTAAGATGGCGCAGTCGTGTCACCTTTTACACTGGTCGTGCGCCCTTCCTGACCAGACCGTGCCATTCCAGGCAGTGTGACCACACATGGCCGTGCGTTCATATGGAACAGTCGTGCGCCCTTCCGGTTCTTCATATTCTTCGGTTTTGGAACTTGGCGCGACCGTGCGCCCATATCGCACGGCCGTGCGTGTTATGCACTCAGATTTTATGATTGAAAACTCTTGGAATTGGTCAATTATTGCTATGTAATTTGTGTTTAATTCTTTGTCCATGGCTTTAGGCTATAAATAGAGCTCTAAGCAGACTTGTTTCTCATCTTGGAATGAGTGTAGAGTTACTATAGTGAGATTGTAACTCCATCTTGTTCTAAGTTCACCTACTTATAAAATTTCTACACTTTTACAATTCCTTGCTATTTACATTATTGTTCTTTATATTTCTACTCTTTACTTTTCCGCATATTTACAATTCTTGTCTTTACTTTCATGCTTTTATAATTTATGCAATTTATAATTTGTCAAGTGTCTACAATGAACTCTTGTGAGTAGACTAGTCTAGTATTGGGATTGTTGAAAAAGGCATCTCAACAACTATTATTTCATCATTTCAAATATCAAGTGAAGTATCGAATGAAGAAGCTTGATATTGGAACAAATGAGATTAGACAAGGCATCTCAAAGCTTGATGGGAACACCCCAAATGAGTAGCTTTGCGATGTCTTGAGGCCATAAGATTCATGCTTAATGGGTCTCATATTGCAATGAACCATGAGAATAGGCGTGATTGTTATTGGGATACATTCATGTATTTTGAAATGAAACATGAATTACCTTAGAGAATCTTGTCTTTGGAAAATAGATTCAATATAGAATAGAGATATAGGCTTGACCATTTAAGATTCTGTCATTAGATATACCAATAATCCCAAGATGCCTTTTATTTTATAAAACTTAATCAAAGATATTTTCTAACTCAAAAACTTAATTCGTTCAGCTAACGTACTCTAAAAAACTTAGTCAGTACTTACTAAACTCCCTGTCGATCGATATTTTTACTACTCGATAATATTGTGCACTTGCAGTGAGGTATCATAAACAAAGAATAAAAATTAGACCTATGAACCTGAAGCTCATCCACTTCTTCCTCCACCAACATAGATTCCTCCCTTTTGAAGTCAAGAGAAGAAATCCAATCTTTCGTTTCTTTCATTCTACCCTCCAAATTCAATTTTAGTTATAGTGAAGACTTCATTCAGTCTCTCACAAGTTTCTCGCGAATCAATTATTCCCATGAAAAAAATGAAAATTAGTCTCAGACATTTTCATATTGGAGACTAATTAGTTTCTCTTAGATAATGAGTTATGGACTAATTTATCCTCGGTATAAAAATGTAAGAGGCTAATTTGGGTTTATCTTTTTGTTTGAGACTGAAACTGGCAGCAAGAAAATTGTATGGGACCGAAATTGCGTCTTCACTCTTTTGATATTAACAAAGCTAGAGTAATCCATACAAAAAAATTAACTGAAAAAACAATGTAAATTATTAAATATTATAAAAGATGCCCATGATGTCTAGATTAATTGACAATATTGATAGTACTAAACTGGAAGCCTTCACTTGAGCTCAAACTCGAAACCTCGCAATTTTCTTTGTAAATTTTAGATAATGCTTGAAACCTTGAATACATGGCTTCAATATCCTCATCTTCCTTCATTTTGAAGAGCTCATACTGATTTACCAATTGGTTAGCTTTGACTTCCCTAACGTGCTGATTCCCTTCATAAGTAGAGCACGCGGATTCAAAGATGGTCTTGGCAGCAGATATGTTGATAATCTTTTGGTACTCTAAGTGAGGTAGTGCATTCCTTCTACATCAAAATCAACTTCTACGCCATCTTCCATGAGATCCCACAGCTCACCATCAATATTCATGATGTGGTTGTACATCTTGCTTTTCCACCAAGAGAATTGAGCAGCATTTCCATTAAAGAAATTAGGTTTCTTGGAATACCAATTCTTTTCAACATTTGGCGTATTGTAGTCATAATACACAACATCATGATGGTTTCTCTCTGAAGTGCTTGGTTCACTACCACCAAACATGGTTTTCCCTCTTGATCTTTTTCTATGGCATGATTAAGTGACAGAGCACAGACTATGTTCTGATACCAACTGAAGTTTAGAAAAACACAAGAAGGAGGGTTGAATTATGTTGGATTTTTCTGGTTTCTTTTTCTAAGTGTTAAAAAGTTGTTCAGAATCTGATGTATACAGATTCTGATACAGAGTCTGAGTGCAACGGATCTAGTACAGAACATAAAGAGATTGACAGAGAGAGAGAGAGAGAGAAAGCAGACACAAAGCAATTTTATACTGGTTCCTCCTACAACCCTGGAGTAGTCATGTCCCCTTGCTCGGGGACTCTTCCAAGAGACTTCCTGCTCTAAGACTCTTCCTAAAGATTTCCTTGCTTAAGCACACCTTCTTAAGAATTCCTGCTCTAGGACTTTCCTAAAAACTTCCTTGCTCAAGGACAACTCCAAGAAACTTCCAATGCTATAAGGAAACACTTAAGAGACTTCTAGTTTGTCAAGGTTTCACCAGGAGACTTATACGCTCAAGCTTTACAAGCTGAGAATTCTAATTTGTTCTACACTTGATTTAAAAATTGGTAGTGTATAATGAACAAATGAACAGACTCACTTACAACTCTAGGATTTCTAAGATATAAACTTTGATACAAAAATGCTAAGTGTTTTTACGCTATTAGATTTAATAGAGTGATGGCATAGTAGAATAGCAGAGTCTTGTTAATCTTCTTCATGGTCTTCAGCTCCTTTTATAGGCAGGGATTCGAGAGACGTTGGAGAATAGTGCCAGCGCAAATAGAGTCGTTGAGAAGCTTCAATCAAGAACGTTGGCCCTTTGCCGGATATGGATAATTCCGTTGAATGGTCTTTGAATTTTCCTTTGTTGAAAGAAGAATTATCTGTTGCATTCTCTTTGTTCTTGAGGTCCTTTGTCTGTTTGTGCACGTAGATAGAAGAAAACAAAAAAACTGCACATATCAGATGTTTGATAGTGACAGTTCATTGAATAAGACAAAACCTACTTAGACTCTGGGTCCCTCAGGATTTTCTCAAATCCAAGGGTCATCCATGTATGTTGGTTTGCTTTTGAGTCTGATGACCATCACAGAGCCTGTTGAGGTAACCCACCAGAATATGACTGGTACCCATCTTCTTAGGACATTGACTTCTGGTTGACCTTTCTGCAGGTCTTCTACCATAGTCTTCTTAGCTTCTCTTGGTCCTTCTGATGCTCTTCATATGTTCATTCTTGAATGATAGATTCTTCTTTGATTCTATACACTTGAACATATGTTAGTATTCCAATTGTTCTTCAATACTTTCTTATCATCAAAACCTTAGAGGAATTGAACAAGACCTTTCTTGTTCCAACACTTTAGAGTTAGTTCTGAAGGAATTTCTCCTCTTCAGAACCTTAGGCATCAAGCTTCATGGTTTGGAGTCATTCAAGACTTTTGATTTAAAAGGTGTTGGTATTGAACTTTTCCATGCCTTGGATTTTGAACTCTTCTGAATCTTGAGATCAAGAGTTCTTGGTTTTGAATGCATAAAACCTTGGACTCTGAGTTCTTAAATTCTGAATTATTCAAAACCTTATCTTGTTTAGCTCTTGGAACAGAATGGGAGTGCAGAACCTTCTTTGCACATTAAGAACAAGAGGGTTTCTTTGTTTTCACAAAAGTCTGAATCTTTTTTACAGATTCTGTTGTGAATGCAATATCTACTGCCTTGTTCCTACTTACTTCACAAATCGTGGGAGCTATCTTGCTTCTGTCAACACCATTAGTGATAAGCTCTTCATGAACATTATCTCTTTTTGTCAAGGGTCTGCCAATTTTCTTAAAATTTGAAAGTTGACCTTTTTCCAAAATTTCATTTCTCATCATGAGATTTTCATTTTGTATTGACAAACATTTATTTTGGTGTTCCAAGAACTTGGATTCTTCTGCTAACAAATCAAACTGTTTTTGAAAAGTTTTTAAAGCTTTTGATTTTGTTGGAACAAGAAAAGTCTTGTACAATTCCTCTAAGGTTTTGATGGTAACAAAGTATTGAAGAACACTTTGATATACTAATATTTGTCAAGTGTGCAGAATCATAGATTTTATCCATCAAGTATTGAACATGTATTAAAGCATCAGAAGCACAAGAAAAGCTCAAAAAACTATGGTAGAAGATCTGAAGAAAGGTCAACCATAAGTCAACACATTGGATCAGAAGAAAAAGATTCCTCTCAGATGCTGAAGAGATCATCAGACTCTGTGGAGATCATCAGACTCAGAAGACCTAGTCAGACACAGAATAACCTATCAAACTTGGAAGACCTTTAGACTTCAGAAGCACCTGAGGGACCCAGACTCCACGTCAGATTTGTCATCTTCTATAGATGTCCACATCAAAGGACATGAGCACAATTTTGTCTTCTTTTGACCCCGTGTAGAAACAAACAAAGAACTTCAAGGGCAATAAGAATGATACGAATACTTCCTGTTTCAGCAAAGGATTTTCAAAAATCCAATAGAATTATCCATATCAAGCAATGGCTCAACGTCCTTGATTTGAAGCTTCTCAACGACTCTTAATGCGATGGCACTCTTCTCCAACGTCTCTCAAATCTCTGTTTATATACGGAGCTGAAGACCAAGATAAAAGATCATTTCTCCAACGTCTTCTATTTTACTGTGTCATTACTCTGTCAAATCAAATAGCGCAAAACACTTAGGATTTTTCCTACCGAACTTTGTATCTTAGAAATCCTAGAGTTGTAAAGAGTCTGTTCATTTCTTCAATTACACCAATCATTTATATATATATATATATATCCGGTGCAAGAACAATTTTATTTATATTTGTTATAAACAACTAGAAGTCTCTTGCTTGTGAAGCTTGAGCATATAAGTCTCTCGGTGAAACCTTGTGCATTAAAAGTCTCTTGCATATGAAGCTTGATCATATAAGTCTCTTGGTGAAACCTTGAGCATTAGAAGTCCCTTAGGATTGCCCTTTGAGCATTGGAAGTCTCTTTCCTGCATGCTTGAGCATCAGAAGTCTCTTGGAGTTGTCCTTGAGCAACAGAAGTCTCTTGGAGTTATCCTTGAGCATTGGAAGTCTCTTGGTAGTGACCTTGAGCAAAGAAGTCTCTTGCCTGCGTGCTTGAGCATCAAAAGTCTCTTGGAGTTGTCCTTGAGCATCAGAAGTCTCTTGAAGTTGTCCTTAAGCATTGGAAGTCTCTTGGTAGTGACCTTGAGAAAAGAAGTCTCTTGCAAGGGTGCTTGAGCATTGACAAGTCTCTTGGAAGAGTCATTGAGCAATTGTAATCAGTAGTGATTATAGTGAAATCCCTTGCAAGTGCAAGGGGACTGGACTACTTCTCTGTCGTGGGAGAAACGAGTATAAATTGGTTTATGAAATTCCTGGCATGACTGGTTCTGAACCGTAAAACAGAGTAGAACAGAGTACAATAGTTCAGAAGCAGAATAACAGATAAAAGTCAGAAAGTAAAATGGCACAGATGATTTGTTAACCCAGTTCGGTGACAACCACACCTACATCTGGAGGCTACCAAGCCAGGAAGGAAATCCACTAAATAGTATCAATTAAAAGACCTATGACAACAGCCCCTGTTTCACAGTCTTCTCACTTAATCACTACCCGTATAGGTTTCTACCTAGGAACTCCTAGATATAAGATCCCATTTACTTCCTACTCAAGTAATCACTGCCCCAGTGATTATCAGACTCTTAAACAATCAAAGATGGAGACACTCTCCTAAAAACTCAGTACGTCACTTTTGCTTAAAAGCTTCAAGTGATTACAACTCAATAAACACAAACAACCAACTCTAAACAGTTTGAGTGGTGTACAGAAAACAAAGCACTAAGCTTACAGACTCAAAATACTAAGTATGACTCTCTCTTCTGTTTTGAATAAATCTTCATTAGCAGCGTCCTCTATTTATAGCTTCAGCAACAACATAATTCTTGAATCAAATCTTCTTCAAAGATATATTTCCAGAATTCTTTTAGAAGCAAATAGAAGCAATTATATTTCTGAAATATATTTTCCAAAGATTCCTTTGAAAATATATTCATAAATAAAAGAATCCAATCTTCAATAAAGATCTTCATGCAAAATTCTTCTTTCTTCTAGAAACGCAGCTTGGATAATTCTTCAATTAAATCTTCACACAAAGATCATGTTCTGAAAATACACAGCTCCAAGGCGCACAAAATAGAACACAGAAAACCAGCTTCTGAAGTTACTTCTGAAGTCTGCGTCTGAACAATTCAGCTTCTGAAGGTTGCTTCTGAAGGTCAGCGTCTGAACAGTGCTTCTGAAGGTCAGCGTCTGAACTGTGCGTCTGAAGGTCCAGCTTCTGACGTTCAGCTTCTGAAGTACTGTTCAGCTTCTGAAGCCCAGCTTCTGATGTACTGTTCAGCTTCTGAATCCCAACTTCTGAAGTTCTGCTTCCAGCTTCTGAAGACGCACACATGCTTGTATATTTGATTTTAGCAAACATGAAGCCAACAACCAAATATCCAACCGTTTATGTCGGCTCTTTCTCTCTCTGTCTTTATCTTTGTGTTTTTGTACTTATCTGCTGCATTCAAACTCTGAGTTAGAATCTGTACACCTCAAATTCTGACCAGTATTAACACCAAGAAAAGAAACCAGAAAAAGCCAACATAATTCAACCCCCTTCTTATGTTTTTCTCACCTTCTGATTTGTCCAGACAACCCCTTGCAAGTTCCTTGACAATTTGAACATATAATTTATGAGCTAGTTTAGGAGAAACATCATCATCGTCAGAGTCTAAAGTGCTTTCTGTATCAGAAGTTGTAATGGCCATCAGACCCAGGTTGGTTTCTTCTACACCGTTCTCAGAGTCTGATTCTTCATCAAGCATCTCCCAAGTTGACATAAAGCTCTCCTTAAGCTTTCTTCTTTAGCTCTCCTTCCTAAAGCTTTCCTTCTTTGACTTACCCTTTTGTAACTCTGAGCAGTCATCTATGAAGTGACCAAGTTTCTTGCAGTTTAAGCATTCTCCTTTTTGATCTTCTTTCTTGTTTCTGAAACTTGATCCTTTAGTACCACTGCTTCTACCTAGAAACCTTCTCTTATTGGTCAGGTATTGGAACCTCTTGGTTAAATATGCCATGTCTTCAAGGTCTGAATCATTTTCAGATTCTCCAGCTAGAGTTTCTACTTCTGATTCAGTAGATTGAATAACTTTGGTTGATTTACCCTTTGAGGTCAAGGAAATAGATTTGGACTTCTTAGCCGGTTCATCTCCATCAAGCTCAATCTCATGACTTTTAAGAGAGATTATCAGATTCTCCAGACTTAGCTTGTCTAGATCCTTTGCTTCCAGTATGGCAGTAACCTTAGGTTTGAACCTGGCAGGAAGACTGGTAAGAATCTTCTTGACATGGTCAGGCACAACATAGCTTTTCTTCAGAACCTGAAGACCATACACAAGAGTTTGAAACCTTGAATACATGGTTTCAATATCTTCATCTTCCTCCATTCTGAACAGCTCATATTGGGGAACCAATTGGTTAGCCTTAGCCTCCTAGACATGTTGATTCCCTTCATAGGTAAAGCAAAGTGATTCAAAGATGTCTTTTGTAGTTGATCTGTCCACAATCTTGGTGTATTCTACATGAGGTAGAGCATCCACCAGAATTCCTCTCACTCTATGATGCTTCTTGTAGATATTCCTTTGAGCAGGGTCAGACACTTTCTTTCTATCACAATTCCATCTATATCAACTTCAAAAGTGATACTATCTTCAATGATGTCCCACAGTTCATCATCAACACATATGATATGATTGTACATCTTACTTTTCTACCAAGGAAACTGAGCCGCATCTTCAATAAAGGATGGAGGTCTTACAGAGAAATTGTTTTTACCATAGGTTGAGGTGCAAGGCTCAGACGTGTTGTTGAATGTTTATGAAGTTGAAGTATCGCTCTCAGGATTAGGCATGTTTTTCTCTCTAGATCTTTAAATGTGGCACGATTATGTGGCTGAGCAGAGACCGTGCTCTGATACTAACTAAAGGTGAAAAAAACACAAGAAGAGGGGGTTGAATTATGTTGGCTTTTTCTGATTTCTTTTTATGAGTGTTGATGCTGGTCAGAGTCTGAGTGCAGCATATACTAACAGAACACAGAGATGAAAGAGAGAGAGAGAGAGAGAGAGCAGACACAAGCAATTTATACTGGTTCCTCCCACAACACAGGAGTACTTCAGTCTCGTTGCCCTTCCAATGGATTTCACTATAATCTCACATATTACAATTGCTCAAGGACTCTTCCAAGAGACTTCCAACTGCTCAAGCACACTTGCAAGAGACTTCTAATGCTCAAGGTCACTACCAAGAGACATCCACTTCTTAAGCGCAACTGCAAGAGACTTCCAATGCTCATTGACAACTCCAAGAGACTTCTAATGCTCAAGCACACATGCAAGAGACTTACAATGCTCAAGGACAACTCCAAGAGACTTCTATTGCTCAATCACAACTGAAAAAGACGTATGATGCTCAAGCTTAACAAGCAAGAGACTTCTATTTGTTTACAAATAAACAAATTTGTTCTTACACTTGATATACAATGGTAGTGTAAACTGAACAATGTTTGAACAAACTCTTAAGACTTTAAGATTTCTAAGATACAAAAGTTGATAAGAAATTCATTAGTGTTTTTGCGCTATTTGATTTTGGTAGGGTAATGGCATAGTAAAATAGGAGATTCTGGTTAATCTTCTTCAGGTCTTCAGCTCCTTTAGAAGGCAGGGATTTGAGAGACGTTGGAGAAGAGTACCAGTGCATTAAGAGTCATTGAGGAGCTCCAAATCATGGACGTTGGGCCATTGTCTGATATGGATAATTCCGTTGGATAGTCATTCCAAAATCCTTTGCTAAAACTGGAAGTATATGTTCATTCTCTTTTTCCTTGAAGTCCTTTGTCCGTTTCTACACATGGTCAGAAGAAGACAAGACTGTACTCAGATCCTTGATGGAGACAGCCATAGAAGACAACAAATTTAACGTGGAGTCTGGGTCCCTCATGATCTGTTGAGTCTAGGCGTCTTCCAAGTTTGATGGGGTCTTTTGAGTCTGTTGATCTTCACATAGTCTGATGAGGTTAATCTTCAGCTTCTAAGAGGCGTCCTTTTCTTCTCGTCTAAGATACTGACTTCTGGTTGACCTTTCTTTAGATCTTCTGCCACAGTCTTTTAAGCTTCTCTAGTGCTTTTGATGCTTTAATACATGTTCAATACTTTGATGGATATATTCTATGATCCTGTACAATTGAAAAAATATTAGTATATCCAATTGTTCTTCAATACTTTGTTATCATCAAAACCTTAGAGGAATTGTACAAACCAATTTTGTTCTAATATCTTATAGGATATTGAGATATTTGAATAGAAATCCCAAAAGGGGCTTATTATTTAAGAAAACTAGTGAAAAAATGTGTCTATCTTCATCGATGATGATTGGGAAGGTTCAGTAACATACAGAAGATCAACCTCTGGATATTGTACCTATGTTTGGTGTAATCTTGTGACATGGAGGAGCAAGAAATAAGGAGTTGTAGCAAGAAGCAGTGTAGAAGACGAGTTTAGAGCTATGTCTCAAGGAATTTGTGAATGATTATCGATCCACAAAGTCCCAGAAGAACTTAAGATGAAAATTGATCTTCCGTTATAATTGTGCTTTGACAGTAAAGTTTCTATTAGCATACATTTTGTGACTTGAGTCAGCAAACTGCGAATATCTTGACTAGAAGCCAAACAAGACCTACTTTTAACAATTCAATATACAAGATGGGCATGATAGATATATATGCAAAAACTTGAGGGAGGGAGAGTGAAAAATACACAGATATTTTGTTTCCTGGTTTATTATTTTCTAGCCAATACTAGATATTTCTATTGTTTCCTTTCATTTTCCCTTCTAACTATTTTCTCCTTAATTTAATTAGCGAATTAATTGTATCCTTACTATTTAAACTAGCCGTGAGTAGAGGAATAAATCATCATACCATTCACCTGTCATTTTCTAATAGGCTATATGTCAGACTTAGGCCTAAAATATTTTTATAGGGATGACTTACGCAATACAGTGCCTAGCTCGACCCAACCTATTTCCAGTCTTATGCATGATGAAATTATTTTGTTTGGTTCTAATTCAATACAAAAATATTTATATTAAGGTCAATTTATTATGATTAAGGCCCACAATTTCAAAAGTCTATTTTATTTTCAATAGTTCTGTCGTATTTGGGCATGGCAACGAGGTGGTGACGAGTTTTACCTTCCTCAAACCCAAATTTGAATCGTTGATAAATACTCAACTTCCTTCCCGATACTCATTGAAGAGGATTATTTGAACCCTAACACCTTGTCGAACGGGTTCGGGTAGAGTTCAAGTATCCTAATGAGTGGTCGATTACAGACATGATTTCAAAATAACAACAAAAGTTCACAAAATGATGAAAACCCTTTATCGAACAAGTAATGAAATTAAACAATACCAATCCATAATAACATTGATTAATATTTGGTTTGAAATAAGGAAAAATTAGAGTTTTAATAAAAAAAAATAGGGATTTTATGATTTTGAAGAAAAAACATGGAGTGTGGAAGAGTATAACTTACAATAAGAATAGTCATGAACGATTGAAGAAGGTGGTGACAGTTTCCTTGCATTGGTGAAATCACCGGAGGTTCCGTCAAAGTGAGAGTGGCCATTCAACTAGAGAGAATGATAGGGAGGAACATCGCAGAAATGAGAGAGAGAGAGAGAGAGAGAGAGAGAGAGAGGCAAATGCCCACAAAATAATAGGGTTTGAAGGGTTTTATAGGAAAATTTTATTTATAGCGAAACAGTGGATCACAAAGCATATCACAATGTTTATTTCCTTATTCCCCTGGTCTGCCTCTTTATATTTTATAAGCCATGAGTTCGATAAAGTGGAAAATCGAGCAAGCTAAAAGCATTTGTGAAAAATGCAAGACACTTTTTTCTCACGAGAAATATCACATCACATTTTTAAATAAAAAACGGTTAATTATGTAATTTTAAACAAGCGGTGCGGGTTCATATATGGGTTTGAGGTGGGTATTAGTGTACCCATTATACCTGTCTCATCCCCCATCTTTTGGAATCGAGAAAAACCCGAACCCAACCCACTCAAAATGGGTTTTCCCCGTCAAAGGCATAATGGGTTTGGGTAGTACCCAAGAATATAAGTTTTGTTGTCATGCTTACATGTGTCTGTGT
Organism: Medicago ruthenica; assembly: GCA_018208015.1. Taxonomy (NCBI): domain Eukaryota; kingdom Viridiplantae; phylum Streptophyta; class Magnoliopsida; order Fabales; family Fabaceae; genus Medicago; species Medicago ruthenica. Next base: position 55,126,658 of record CM031377.1, on the reverse strand, counting down.
GTGTGAATATATTATCCAAGAATATGAGTTTTGTTGTCATGCTTAACTGCATTTTCTAAATAATAACCAAGTAAAATGAAACAGTCGACGTTAATCCAACATTCCCCAAATCCTTTTAAAAATATTGTAGTGTGGTGTGATTTTGTCACAATTTTATGATTCAAAATAAAAGATGGACAATCTATTTCATTAAATTTCACCTATGAAGTTTAAGGATTTTCTAATTTTACAAAATGTTTTTAAGAACCCGAATTTTGAAAGGAGTATTTATTTGAAGTTCAAAATTGCTTATTTTTCTACTCTTCATTTAATGTTTATTATGAGAGAAGTGGTACGTTAACAAGACCTATTTTAATCACAAATAAGTCTCACTAATTATTATATGTGATTATCTCTCATAAATAAACAATAAATAGAGATAGATAAATGAAGTAAACCTAACATCACTTAAAACAACAACATCTCAAATTTTGAGGATCAGGTCCAACACATTCACCACCTTTTTTATAGCTCCTTTTAAGGCATTCTTGATTGCACTGTGTAAAATCCCTGCATTTCTTGTATAAGCAGCTTTGCCCCAGATAATCAACATGGAAAATAGTAGCAACTGATAATCCTGCAACCAATAAAAAACTTTTCTAAATGTATTTTGCAACACAAAAACTTTTCTATTCTTTTATAAATGTTGTCCGTATTAGTAAGACCCATAAAGTTTCTTAAAAAAAAAAGTAACACCCAATAAATTATTATTGTTGTTTGATACAGCAGATATATGGCTTCGCAAATTAATAATAATTGAACATTCGTATAATTTAAGGTGTTAATTGAATCATACACTTCGCAAATTAATAAAGATTGAACCTTCACAAGGTTTTTTTTCCTTGCAATATGAAGGCTATGAACACAAATAGAACCAATCATCATGTAACATTTATAGGATGGACCTACTTTCATAAAAAATGGAGAACAATTTTTTTGGTGGCTTCTTGGCACATGGGGATGGGGAGGAACAAAAGAAATTTTGAGGATGACTTTCAACGTCACACTGACCCAACTTATGCTATTCTCAAAATGGTTGAGGACATAGACAACTACACTCACCATCCCTTGAAGATTCACCAATACAATACTATTTTCATTAGATGGAAAAGACTACAAAAGCGGTGGGTTAAGCTTAATTGTGACGGAACATACAAGGATTCCTTGGGTCTTGATCGTTGTGGTGGTCTAGTTTGGAAGTTAGATGGTAGATGACATAAAGGGTACTTTTGCAAAATTGAAAAATGTGACGAGCTTTGTGTGAAATGTGGGGGAATGTACTTAGAAATGTAGCTTGTTTGGAGACAGGGTTTTCTTTCTGGACGTCAACCCTCTTTTATTACAAAAAAGAAAGAGAATCATTTTATTAAAATCAATTCAACATTTAAATCAGTTTAATCTATGAATGGTAATTATAAACGAACAATGCGATCATGTATAAATAAACCAAATCCGATCACACTAAAATTAACCTTTTTCTTTTTTTGCAAATAAATATATATAAACACCAAAAGAGAACATACCAGAAACAAAGAAAATATTGCCATACAGATTTAGAAGTTAGGATAGTCAATGCAAGAAGCAATCAACCAAATGTGTCAGGCAAAATACTATGGTCAACCACAAAAATCGAATAATCACGTCATATTTTTGTATTACTTTATTTAAAAATAAAATAAAATTTGGAATAAATTTTTTTGTGAATACACATCATGGTACCTAAGATTTTGCCATAAAACTAACTCTTTCCTATTACCTGAAAGCAAAAAGAAAGCAAAACACAAAATCCAGCAAAGACGAGATTGAGATATATGAGAAGCCATTGTGTAATATTTCACTTTGTATTTTATTGCAGGTAAGATGTAGGACTAACACATATATAAACAAATTAAGATATAATTTTAACCGTTTTTTTTTTGAGAAGTAATTTTAACCGTTAAAAACAGGGAAACGCTTAAGATCCATTATTAATATATATAAACATGCATCAATGTGAGTAGTTACTTTATATAATTTTACATCAATGGAAACGTTAATTTCTGTCAAACAAAAGTCAATGCAAACGTTAATTAATAAATTTTTGCGAACAGAAAACGTTAATTAATTATAATTTCAGTATAAAAAACGTTAATTGGGATGGGAAAAAAAACTCATATCCATGTGTATTCGCGTATAAAATCCGCCATGTGTACGGGATGGGTAGCTTAATGAATAATTGTGGGTAAGATATTCTGATACTTCAAGTACCCATTACTTAGTGAATAATGGTTCAGATTTAATGGTACTTGCACCTGCAGATATTTGTCACCCGCAAATATCTGTACTCACTAATAATTTAAGTAAATTATTTAAATATCCTTTGCTAAATATAAAAGGTAACCTTTCAAATTTAGTAAAAAAAACTCCTAGAAAGAATGTGAGATCGTTGAAGCATGGAACTTTGTTATTTCATGAGCTAGAAAGATTTTTTTTTTATATATACTTTAGTTGAATGCGATGAAACATGTTTTGTTTAGAAATGAAATTGTCATACCCCAATTTTTGACCTAAATTTCTTGTTCACTCGTCTTTTGGTTCGAAATTTTTGTTGTCGTTTCAGACGAAATTTCGACAGAGAGGTATTTTAAAATACCTCATTTTTGGTTCCGAAGGCGACAGTTTTTTATTTTTATTTTTATTTGTTACTTATTATTCCTTTTATTATTATCTTTATTATTTACCTTTTTTATTTTTACTTTTTTTTATTTTCGGATTTTTTTTATTTCATTATTTTATTTTTAAAGGGTTGACTGATTTTGTTTTGATGATTTTTAATAACCATTTTAATGGTTTCTTTTTTTAGTCTTTTGCTGATTAATTGTGTTTATTGTCCATCATTGGCCTTTCAGTCACATTAATTGGCATTGCTTAATAAAAGAGAACACAGAATCAGTAGCAAAGGGGGAGCCAATTTTACCAACAGAAAAACTCAAACACTACACAAAAATCATCAGCACACAAGCAGCTCCCTCCACCACATAACATCACAACCTACCATCAAAACCACTCAACCGAAACCGTACGGCCACCATCGTCTCACTCATCACCACTCACAAACTCACGCAAACCTCCCTCATCACAACAACCACCCAAACTCACGGTTTCCACCACCATAACCACACTCACCCACTCCCTTACCAACAACCGCCACCAACACAACAACAACACAACACTAACCTAACCAAAACCATTCACGCCCTCTCCCCAAATATCCCAACACCCGGTATCCTCCATCACCCACAAACTAAACAAAACCGCCCCCATTTTGCTTGCTGCACTCCCCTCTTCCCTTTTATTTTTGTTTATTATCATTTCTAGCATTTTATCTTGTTAATTTCTTATTTATTTTCATGCATTTTGTTTCATTGCATTTACCTTATAGGATTTCATGCATTTTTTTCTTATTATTTTCCTTTTACTTTCATGCATTTTTATTTTTATTTTATTTCATGCATTTTAGTTTTATTCTAGCATACTTATTTTCATACCTTTGCAATTTTGTTTTTTTCTTTCCTTGTTTATCATTTTGTCATTTTTATTTTCATTTTATTAGAATGTACTTAGGATCAATGTAACAAAAATAAATGAGAATATGCACTGACACTCACACTTTATTTATTCTGCTTTACGTCTTTTATTTATTTTTATTTATTTCGCTATTCAAAAAAAATGCAAAAAAATATTAGGTCAGTTTAATTTCAAAAGGGTTTCGTGGTGATCCAACGTCACCACGGAATTTCCTCGCGTATTAGCTTTTAGTTACTTTTAGTCTTAGTCAATTAAAAACAAAAAACATGCAAATAATAATGAAAAAACACAAAAAAATCTTTTCTTAATAAACCTTGATTTTCAATCAAGTGTCCCCTTTTTTTCTTTTATTTTCTTTAAACAACCATTAATCCACTTTAATAATACTTGAATCATTTTCAAAAATTAAAAAACACAAACCAATCTCCTTTTGCCACTTGGCTTTTTATCTTTAAAACCCTTTTTTTTTAAAACCAATAAAAAACACAAAACAAATCAACCGTCATTTTTACCCCGAACTACGAGGTTTTGATCCCTCACGGGTACGTAGGCAAAGGACCTTGTCCTTCCAAATCATAAAAAATACAAAAAAAAACATTTTTATTTTTTTTCACTACTTTAATTCTGTCTCCTAAAAATAAAATAAGCAAGTTATAGCCAAAATAAATAAATAAAATCAAGAGGTTCTCGTAGAGTACTACGAACGTTTAGGGTGCTAACACCTTCCCTAAACGTAACTAACCCCCGAACCCTAATCTTTTAAAATGTGGTAATTTAGAACTTTTTTCCACTTTTCATTTAAAAAATTAAAAGTTCAGTCGTGAAATAAAATTAGTGAGTCAATGCTAATCAATAGCTTGATCTCCGAAAATCACCGCGACAGAAATGTATGAATATCATTATGTTTTGGTAAAAAAAAGGAAATGAATGTGGGCCAATTTTGTTGTTAAATTGAGAGTGAAATGTATAGATATTATTATGTGTTCTTAGTTTATTTGTAGGGCTTGGTGGGGGTAAGATTAGGAGGATTTTTCTTTTGATCTAACATACTATTGTGTGGTCTATCATGAAATTGCAAAATGATTTTATTTTTTCAGGTAAGATAATTGACGAGTCTCACGTGGATTTGATTAAATCCACCTCGTGGGAGTAGTTTCTAGGGACGAATCCTAGCCTTTCATGCTCCTTCTATGATTGGGATAATGCTTCACTCTGGTGATAGTATCTCTACGGACTTGTGGTTTGAAGGTACGCGGTTGTCAGTCTTTGGGTGTATTGTAACACCTTATTTCCTGACGATAGTTATTAAATAATAATTATATATTTAATAAAGAGGATGTTACAAAACTCGTCAATATATCACATATAACATAAACACTTTCTTTAAATAATAATTTCAACAGCAGAAAACATTTCAATGATTTCATTAATATTGAGTATCCTTGTTATTCAACATCATAAATAGAAATAACAATATTTCCAAGTTCTCGACTTAAAAACAAATTAATTTCAACGTCAACCTCAACCCTGGTGTTACAAGAATCAGAGCTCGTAGCGACTACATGCTTAATAGATTACTAAATAAAATGAAAACTAGACGGAAGACGTATTCCATCTCCACCTTCTAAGTCGTCCCACAGCTAAAATTCCTCAACCTGAGTGTCTGTACCCTGGAGTACAATCACCACAAAGAAAACAACACAACAACAACAAAGGGGTGAGAAATCCTGCCGTAACATAATATTAGGAAAAAGCACGCACAAAATTATAATACAATAATAACAATATTTTGTCGTCATATGATCATCGACATTTATTATATTCTTCTCAACTAATCATACATATCATCATCTCATTCAATTGACACTTAAAAACACCAAGTATAAGTATAATCATTTAAATGCATATGGACTCACCCTAAGACCTATATGAATGTGGTACCACACCTATCGTCGTCATAATTTGCCAGAGATATGTTACTGGACTTTCGTCGTCATAAATTGCCAGAGATATGTTATTGGACTTTCATCGTCATTTCATCTTCATAATTCCTAGACACGACTCTATATGCATGCATGGTGACAGACTCATCAGGTATTACACATCATCACGTCATCATGAATTCACATTCATAAATGCAAGACTCTCCCTAATATGCACAACATCAATGCAAAACACACCGTCATCATTCTCATCGTCTTCATAAATAAACATCATCATTCTCATCATCAAAATAATATAGACATCGTCATTCTCATCATCATTATAATATATACATCATCATTCTCATCGTCATAGTAATATAGACACCATCATTCTCATCATCATTATAATATAAACATCATCACTCTCATCATCATATTAACGCAAGTATCATCATTTCTCATCATATTTATTTATACACTTGTATATAATATCAATTGTCATCACTCTTTGTCATAGTCATATGATTCCTCATCATTACTCTCTATTACCGTCTATATCTCTACATTATCTCCTCATCAATCCAACCCTTAAGCACGACTCGTGTCTACGTCAACAACCCTCTATTTTATTTTATTATTCATCTTACGGACATGCTTTATTCTCTCGTCTATTCTAGGCTCTCTAGATATTTTATCCTGATAACACACCCTATTCCTCCTTCTTAGTTTTAAGATGTTTACTTCTCCATTAACATTACATATAACGTCTCCTCTTTATACAACTAGGTTTCACCTCACCATCGTCAATAACTATTTCCTACTTATCCCTCTCATTATTATGACTTTATACCTTAATCCCCGTCTCACATTTGTCGTCATCTATAACCTCGACCATTCCCCTAATCTTAACTTCATTCTAATTCAAAGTTATTATCTCACCTTATCGATACTTTCTACGTCAGCAACTTTCCTCACTAAAACTTCATTATAATTTAAGGTTTTATTCTCTTGATACCGGTCATTATTATTATTGTCAAACATTATGACTATTACCTCTTATCTTCTTTCCTATTCATCTCGCTCTCTTCTAATCAATTCCTGTCTTATTCACCGCTATCCTCATTCCTATTATCTTTTACTAAATACACTCCTTATATGTTCCTACCTAACATTCATCTTAAGTTCCTATATTACCTTGACTCTTTTACTCTTCAACTTAACAATATTCCTAAGCTCATTATTTGTTTAAGAAGATTATATTTAACTTCATCACTTACTCGGAAGGCACCTACGTTATATCCCTTCTTATCATCATCTCTTTTCACTTCTTTATCTCTTCATATTTTATACTCTCTTAATCAGCTTACCATATTAGACCTTGAAATTCCTGGCAACTTGACTGAGATATGCTGTGCACAATGATGGCACAACTGTCCGAGCGCGTGTCTACTCAGAACAATAATTAAAATAGCGCAACGTAACAAAGCACAAATTAAAAGGAACACAGCGGAAATATAAAGTACACAGTGAGTTTGTTAACCCAGTTCGGAGCAACTCTCCTACTCTGGGGGATACCAATCCAGGAATGATTCCACTATTATAGTTCTAGTGAAAAGACCAACGCAGACCCACTACTTGACTTTGCACCTAGACCCTACCAGTGGCAACTCTATCTAGGAACTCCTAGATATGAGACCCCGTCTCAATTCCTACCAAACAACACAGACAGCGTTGTTATCAAACACACACAACTTAAAACACAACCAAGAGAAACACACGCTAATAACACATACTCACTCCGTACTTAAAAGCTTAGGAGTAGCTTACAAATTACAACTCAAAACAAACTCAGCCCTTAGCTTGAATCAGGATGATACAAGCAAGGCTCACAATTAACAAACAAAACCCTAAAAACCTTAAAACACACGCTTTGATAACACACACGGTTTTTAGTTACCCAACTAGGGTTTGCCTTCACCAATATATAGTACTGAGATACCACGGGTCTGGGCTTCAAAATAGAGCATGGACATTGACCGGTCCAGCTGGAACAATCTTCTAGAAATAATAAAAAGCTTCCAAATATAGATCAATATCTTGAGGAACAAATAGCACGGCAAATAAAACTTCAATCAAATCTTCAATCAGATACACACGCCTTGATCAGCAAGCTAGAGGAAAATAAATCTTCAGGCAAATCTTTGGAAGATTGCGTACATAAATATAAAGCGCTAGCTGGCGCGAAAATCACAAGATACGAAAAGCTGTTCCATATGCTACCGCATCTGTCCCAGCATCTGGCTAGTAGATGTTTTTGCAAAATGTAGCCAATCTACAAAAACCCAACAATCTCCCCCTTTGGCACAATTTTGGCTAAAACACTCTAGAGCCAGTTCTTTGGGAGATACACAGAAAAGTTTCCTTCACGTCAACATAGGCACACAACAAGGAAAGAAAATATCGTAGGCAAGCGAGAAATAGTGAAAGATGGCTTGCAAGTAGAATCAGAGGCATGCACCAGATAACACAAACACCTAGCCTCATATGAACAACTAGAGAGAAATAAACTCTCATAAAGTGGAATCACATAGATAAGGAAAAAATAAATTTCCACACACCAAGAAAACTTAAGAGAGCTCCCCCTCAAAACATGTAACCATACATAATACAAGCTTCAAATATCAAATCACGCACACAACCAACAGATAGGGCATAAATCTAATTCATTCTACTCCCCCTTTTTAGCCATAAATTCTGACAAACAACAGATAGGGCATACTCATAGAAAGTGCATAGAGCCATAAAGAGTGCATAGAAACCACAGAGAGTGCATATTACAGACCAGAAGCACTCAAGGTGCATAAGAAATCCAGGGTCTTGGCCAACCATCCAAATCAAAGAATACAGCAACTGAGAAGTTAAGAAAAGAATAATGATGGTAGCGTGTGGGAGGTTTGAATAAGGAAGGTTGGAGATAGCTTCCTTGAATAGCGTGCATCAAGCGGTTGAGGAGGGAGAAAATAACTGCTGCACGCCTCCCATAAATTAACTGCTACAATTCCTCAAATAAACAGATCCCTAACTTCCGTCTTAATTTTTCAAATTGATTAGCATCAAGAGCTTTTGTAAAAATATCTGCTAATTGCTCTTCAGTTGAAACATGTTCAAGAGTAACAATTTTGTCTTCAACAAGATCCCTTATAAAATGATGTCTAATGTCAATGTGTTTGGTCCTGCTATGTTGAATAGGATTTTTGGAGATATTAATTGCACTCAGATTGTCACAATATAATGTCATAGCATCTGTCTTGACATTGTACTCACTCAGCATCTGTCTCATCCACAACAATTGAGAACAACTACTACCAGCTGCTATGTACTCAGCTTCAGCTGTAGACAAAGAAATGCAATTTTGCTTCTTACTGAACCAGGATATAAGGTTGTTGCCTAGGAAGAAGCATCCACCAGAGGTACTCTTTCTATCATCTGCACTTCCAGCCCAGTCAGCATCACAATATCCAAACAACACAGTGCTTTCCCCATGAGAATACAACATACCATAATCACTAGTACCATTCACATACTTCAGAATTCTCTTTACCTGAGTCAGATGACTTATTTTTGGTTCAGCTTGGTATCTGGCACACACTCCAACTGCAAATGTGATATCTGGCCTACTTGCTGTAAGATATAGAAGACTTCCTATCATACTCCTATACATGCTTTGGTCAACATCCACACCTTTCTCATCCTTTGATAATTTCACATGTGTGGGAGCAGGGGTTCTTTTATGAGCAGCATTTTCCATCCCAAATTTCTTGACTATATTTTTAGCATACTTACTTTGAGAGATAAATATAGTATCTTCCATCTGTTTCACTTGAAGACCAAGAAAGAACTTTAGCTCACCTACAAGACTCATCTCAAATTCAGATTGCATTTGCTGAACAAAATGCTCTATCATCTGGTCAGACATTCCTCCAAAGACTATGTCATCTACATATATTTGAGCAATCATCAGCTGTCCATTTTCATCTTTCACAAACAGGGTCTTGTCATTTCCTCCCTTCCTATAGCCATGGTTGATTAGAAACTCAGCAAGTCTCTCATACCAAGCTCTAGGAGCTTGCTTCAGGCCATATAGAGCTTTCTTCAATTTGTACACATGGTTTGGAAAACTATGATCAATGAAGCCTTTAGGCTGTTCCACATAAACCTCTTCATTTAAGTACCCATTGAGAAAGGCACTCTTGACATCCATCTGATACAACTTGAACTTTAGTATGCATGCAATCCCAAGTAACAATCTAATAGATTCCAACCTAGCTACAGGAGCAAAAGTCTCATCAAAGTCTACACCTTCAATTTGAGAATATCCTTGTGCAACCAGTCTAGCTTTGTTTCTAGTGATAGTACCATTTTCATCAGACTTGTTTTTATAAACCCACTTGGTACCTATAACATTCACATTATCTGGTCTAGGAACTAAGTCCCACACATTACTTCTCTTGAACTGAGTTAATTCTTCTTGCATAGCATTTATCCAGAACTCATCAGTTAGAGCTTCCTTAACATTCTTTGGTTCAAGTTTAGATATAAAGCAAGAATTTGATACCTCATCATAGTTCCTTCTAGTTGTGATCCCTTGGTTAGGGTCGCCAATGACTTGATCTATGGGGTGGTTTTTCTGAACTCTGATAGATGGTCCTTTGTTGGGAGCAGTCTTCTCTGGACCTGTTACTTCAGAATCTTGCTTATTACTGGCTTCATCTTCTTTCTTCTCCTCCTGTAGGTCAGATGCTAAGTCAAATGTCGCATCATCTGTCACAGCATTATTACCTTCATCATCTACAACCACATTTATAGATTCCATCACTGTCTTGGTTCTGGAGTTGTATACTCTATAGGCTCTGCTGTTTGTTGAATAGCCTAGAAAGATTCCCTCTTCACTTTTAGCATCCATCTTTCTTCTTGGTTCCCTGTCAGCTAAAATATAGCACTTACTACCAAACACATGGAAATGCTTCACTGTTGGCTTCCTGTCCTTCCATAGCTCGTACAAGGTTGTAGATGTACCTTTTCTCAAAGTCACTCTATTATGAATATAGCAGGCTGTGTTCATTGCTTCAGCCCAAAAGAAAAATGGCAGCTTCTTTGCATGTAGCATAACCCTAGCAGATTCTTGCAAAGTCCTGTTCTTTCTCTCTACTATCCCATTTTGTTGAGGAGTAATGGGTGCAGAGAACTCATGAAATATTCCTTCAGAAATACAGAAATCAGAGAACTTACCATTCTCAAACTCCTTCCCATGGTCACTTCTGATTCTAACAATTCCACAATCCTTTTCTCTCTGAAGTTGTAAGCAAAGATCCTTGAATTTTTCAAAAGTGTCTGATTTCTCCTTAATGAAATTTATCCAAGTATATCTAGAAAAATCATCAACAACAACAAAAGCATACTTCTTACCACCTAAGCTTTCGACTTGCATAGGTCCCATTAAGTCCATGTGCAATAGCTCAAGAACTCTGGATGTGGACAAATGTTGCAGCTTCTGGTGAGGCATCTTGGTCTGTTTTCCTATCTGGCATTCTCCACATATACTTCCTTCCTGAATTTGGAGTTTTGGTAAACCTCTGATGGCTCCTTCAGCAATAGCTTTCTTCATGCTTCTGAGATTCAGATGTCCAAGCTTTTGGTGCCATAGCTTAACTTCATCTTCTTTGGTTATTAGACAAGTAGATAACTTTGCTTTATCTTGAGAGACCCACAAGTAGCAATTGTCCTTTGATCTAACACCTTTCATCAGGATGTCCCCTTCACTGTTAGCAACTAAGCATTCACTCTTAGTAAAGTTGACCTTCATTCCTTGATCGCACAGTTGACTAATACTAATTAAGTTGGCAGTTAATCCTTTCACAAGAAGCACCTTATCAAGTTTGGGTAGACCCTCTTCCACAAGATTTCCTACACCCTTTATTTCTCCTTTGGCTCCATCCCCAAAAGTCACAAAACTTGTAGCATAAGGCTTAACATCAGTCAAATAATTTTTATCACCAGTCATATGTCTGGAACATCCACTGTCAAAGTACCAATCATTTCTGGATGACACTCTCAGAGATGTATGAGCAATTTGAGCAATCTCATCAGCTTCTGATTCTATTTTTCCATGATCCATAGTGTTGCTTGTGAAATTATCATTTTTCTGCTTCCACTGCCTCTTGATGGTCTTTACTGTGGGATCAGGTCTTGGTGAATAGGTCCTGTCTGGGTAACCATGTAATTTGTAACAGAAAGGTCTGATATGTCCTTTTCTTCCACAGTAATGACATACCCAAGCATAATTCCTTCCTTTTGATCTGGTCCTATATCCTGATGCCTGTTGTCTCACCTGATGCTGGGGCATCTGTCTTGACATAGTATGATCATGAGTATTAACAGGTGCCACAAACTGTCTCACTTGTAAGAGTTTCTGCTGAGGCATAGAACTGTAGTCAAACCCAATACCTTTAGAATCTCCAGGTTTCTGACCTATTTCCAGAATTTCGTCTAAAACATCAGTACCTTTGTTCATCATCCGCAGTTGCTTGTTCATATTGCCAATCTTGGAAGTAAGTAAGATAACCTCATCATTGAGGTCTGAGTTTATTTTCAGAAGTTTGTCTTTCTCAGCTTGCAGGAGAGCGATGGTCCCTTTTTGTTTTTCTAAAGTTTTACAAACTTCCTCACTTTTGAGATATAGCTCCTTGTAAGAATCAGCCAATTCATCATATGTTAGCTCTTCATCACTAGATTCATTGTCAGATGTGCACACTCCAGTCAAGGCATTCACATGTTTTGCAGTTTCAGGTTCTTCTTCTGATTCATCCTCATCAGTCCAAGACACAGTCATCACCTTCTTTTGTTTCTTCAGATACGTTGCACACTCAGTTCTGATGTGACCAAAACCTTCGCATTCATGGCATTGCACCCCTTTGCTTTGATTGATTTTGTCATCAGTTCTAGGTTTCCTCTGATTGTTGACATTTTTATAGATGCTGCGACTGTTGTCCGGAGCATTTGTCCTAGGGCGTCTGTCCATCCTCTTCACAACTTTATTAAATTGTTTGCCCAACAACACAATATCTTCAGAGATGCTCTCATCAGTGTCTAAATTACTCTCCACATCATCTTCATCAGTGTTGGAGATGAAAGCAATGTTCTTGTCTTTCTTTTCAGATCTTTCATTAACCTTTAATTCAAAAGTTTGAAGAGATCCAATCAACTCATCAACTTTCATATCTCCAATATCTTGGGCCTCCTCGATAGCACATACTTTCATATCAAATTTCTTAGGCAGGGACCTGAGAATTTTGCTTACCAGTTTTTCATCGGATATCTTTTCCCCCAAGGATTCAAAAGTGTTAGCATATTCTAGCACATTCATGTGAAAGTCATGAACACTCTCTCCTTCTTTCATTCTCAAATTCTCAAACTGTGTTGTTAGCAGTTGTAGCCTTGACTTCTTGACCTTCTGAGTACCTTCATGAGCTGTTCTTAGGATATCCCAAGCTTCCTTGGCAATAGTACATTGTTTAATCAACCTGAACATGTTCTTGTCAACACCATTAAACAAAGCATTCAGGGCTTTAGAGTTTCCAATAGCTGCAGTGTCTTCTGCTGTAGACCACTCCTCTTCTGGTTTCAACTCATCAGTATCAACATTATTCGCATCTTTTATTTTAGGAGGGACCCATGCCTTGATCACAGCCTTCCAAGCTCTGCTGTCTAGAGATTTCAAGAATGCTGTCATGCGTGATTTCCAAATGTCATAGTTCGACCCATCCAACAAGGGTGGTCTGTTCACCAGTCCTCCTTCTTTATCCATTGAGCCAGAAACTTCTTTCCCTGGAGCTCACCCACACAGAACAGGGTGCCTGCTCTGATGCCAATTGAAATTCCTGGCAACCTGACTGAGATATGCTGTGCACAATGATGGCACAACTGTCCGAGCGCGTGTCTACTCAGAACAATAATTAAAATAGCGCAACGTAACAAAGCACAAATTAAAAGGAACACAGCGGAAATATAAAGTACACAGTGAGTTTGTTAACCCAGTTCGGAGCAACTCTCCTACTCTGGGGGATACCAATCCAGGAATGATTCCACTATTATAGTTCTAGTGAAAAGACCAACGCAGACCCACTACTTGACTTTGCACCTAGACCCTACCAGTGGCAACTCTATCTAGGAACTCCTAGATATGAGACCCCGTCTCAATTCCTACCAAACAACACAGACAGCGTTGTTATCAAACACACACAACTTAAAACACAACCAAGAGAAACACACGCTAATAACACATACTCACTCCGTACTTAAAAGCTTAGGAGTAGCTTACAAATTACAACTCAAAACAAACTCAGCCCTTAGCTTGAATCAGGATGATACAAGCAAGGCTCACAATTAACAAACAAAACCCTAAAAACCTTAAAACACACGCTTTGATAACACACACGGTTTTTAGTTACCCAACTAGGGTTTGCCTTCACCAATATATAGTACTGAGATACCACGGGTCTGGGCTTCAAAATAGAGCATGGACATTGACCGGTCCAGCTGGAACAATCTTCTAGAAATAATAAAAAGCTTCCAAATATAGATCAATATCTTGAGGAACAAATAGCACGGCAAATAAAACTTCAATCAAATCTTCAATCAGATACACACGCCTTGATCAGCAAGCTAGAGGAAAATAAATCTTCAGGCAAATCTTTGGAAGATTGCGTACATAAATATAAAGCGCTAGCTGGCGCGAAAATCACAAGATACGAAAAGCTGTTCCATATGCTACCGCATCTGTCCCAGCATCTGGCTAGTAGATGTTTTTGCAAAATGTAGCCAATCTACAAAAACCCAACAGACCTTTTAAAACTACCCCAATGGATTAATCCTGTCGTTATCACTCCGTCGTGAACTACTCATCTACATCCCTCACACTTCTCCTTCTACTGCTTAAACTACTTCACCTTTTTAGGCTCAAGACTCATCAAGTATTAAATGTAAACACATCAACAAAAGCTTACAGTCATAGATGCAAACTCTTCCTATTTTTCACAACACCGGGACAAAACATATCGTCGTTATTTACATCATCAGCATAAGAAAACGTTGTTATCATGAATATACATCGTTACTCACATCATTTATATAATCAACATCATCATTACGAGTATGCTTCACCAACTTCATCATATTTATATATTCAGTAGTCAACGTCATTAGCAACTTCATTATCTAAGCGCTTTCATTCTCACCATTCACTATCCTACTCCTCTCTCTTTATTTCTTCTTGGATTTGTCTCTAATACCCTAAAGTTCTTCCATGTATTAATTCGTTAAGGGGTTGGGGAACTACCCTTAAGAGACCAGACTAGACTCCCTTCATTTATGTTTATAGGTTCGGAACCCTAGTATACGCTTACTTTTCACGCTAACAGCTTTCTTAGACTTACTATTCATATCGCAGCAAGACCCAGGTACAATATTTTATTCATAACTCAAGTTCTAGAGATCTAAATGAATTCAAACCAAAGGGAAATGAAAGCTGACATCTATATCTAAAACTTTCATGAAGGGACCTAAGTCCAATTCCGGACAGAGAGGGGTGGAAATGTTTCGTTTCCTAAACCTGGGCAGAGTGCACGACCGTGCCAACCCCTGTGTAGTAATATGACCATAAATCGAGTTGTGGATGTCTAAATAAGGTCACTCCAAAGCCACATGAAAGCTAACATCCATATCTACAACTTTTATGAAGACACCTAAGCTCAATTCGGAACTGAAAATGGTCAAAAAGTTGTGCCAAAATCGCGTCACGATTCTGTCAGCATCAGAACGCAGATTTTGTAATTTTCCACCATGGGAGCTTCCCCGGCTCCGATTTCTACCCCCCCCCCCCCCCCCCCCCCCCAACTCACCCTATTCGTCCCTAAACATCGCCCTAAGGTTACCCTATCATTCAAACACCAATTCTCCATTAACCTATTGATTCACACACTCTCTTCATGGTCAATCCTCTATTCGTAAACCGTAAACTAGTTTCTCATAATTTTAAATAATTCAACCTCGTCTTTACCTTCGTCCATCATCAATCTCTCATCGCAATCTCACATCATAACAGAAACATCATCTTAAGAATTAAACACCCCCCATCATATATTAAGATACCCTAAAGTGCAAAGATTCTCCCTCTTACCTCGATTCCTCTGAAATCTCTAGTTTGGCTTGACTTCGTTGTAGCTAGGTTTTCCTTTCTCTGACGGCTGCTCTTCTCTCTGTTTCTATGTTCAGCAAAACTGAGTTTTAATTTCCCAAAACCCTATTTATATTTGGTCTAGCCATTCTTCATATAACTTTCCTCTTCTATTCACTATTCTTTTGCTTTTCCCCTCCCCCACTTATTAAAAACCTATTTTCTACACCTCCTACTCTTTTCTACTTGTTTTTCAATTCTCTTTCTATATTATTTAAATTCTGGTATCATAAATTAATTCACCAATATAATTCAACCCTCTCAACATTTACATCACATTCAAATAAAAAAACATTAATAATAATATTCACCACGCCACACCTATTAAAATTTATTGAATTACTTAAAATATAAAATTGGGGTGTTACATGTATCGGCTCTGTTTCCTCCTTTCTCAGCAAGGTAGGGTTCTTATGGTCGGAGGTCATGCAAAAGTTTGGGAAATCTTCTTAGATTTGTTTTTGTTAGTGGCTTTTGTCCCTTCTTTTGGTGTTTTGCTTCTTCTCTCTTTTTTATGTAGTTCCTTGACCTTGTTTTTTGGACTCCTTTTAATTAGTTACTTTCACCATTTCAAGTGACTTTGTTTTATCAAAAAAAAAAAAAAACAAGTGACTTCGTTAAGTGTTTTATATTGGTTAATAAAAATGTATAAACACCATTATCATTATCATAAAGCAATACAAAAGTTTTTTTTACTCGAGTGTTAAAGTTATAGTATTAGGTAGTGGACCGTAGATCTCACTATCTAGGAATTAAGACCCCAAAGCCAAGGGTGTGAACCCTTAAAATAGGGCTGGACGTCCTCCAAGAGGGCAGAGGGCCCACTTGACAATCACAAATAGCCCTTTGGGGGCGCCCTCAGCAGCTGACGAGGCGCCCAAATCATGGTTTTGGCCCTTTTACGATTTAGGCCCAAAACCATGACCGGGTAGGCCCAAAAAAGGCTACAAATAGTAACCTTGGGACCATTCCCGAGGCATGACCTAAACACAGCACAGAAACCCTAGTTTCTAGAAGTATTGTACTCACTACCAGTACAGTTGGCGCCCACCGTGGGGCTACGGTAAAACTGACCTAGCCACCGTCTCCCAGAGAAAAACGATCGATCCACGGCCCCTGAGAGTCATCAGAGCGCCGTTTACCCACCATATCTCCCCGAAGCAACCTCAAAACCTTCGAATCCGCCGTGATTCAACCCTAGACCTACCCCTAACTCCATCAAACGACTGACCCACATCTGTTCGGAAAACCCTGATCTAAACCGGGGATTCGAGGTTTGGGGTGCGAATCTCTGACCACCAGTCATAAACTCAACATACAAACTCAAACTACCGTCGTCGCCGGCGCGATGGCAGACCCAGCGGCCTTAGAGGCTCTACAACAACAGATCCAGCAGCTTCGCGACCACAATGAAGCCTTGCAAGCAACCATGGAAACCATCCAACAGCAGCAACACGCCGAAGGAAATGGGTCTCAGCAAGATGAATCGGCCGACCCCGACCCTCAACCACTTTCCGCCGAAGTTTGGAACGCGCCAGTGCCAGAGAATTTCAAGCCGCCATCTCTTTCCTCCTTCGATGGAAAAAGCGACCCAGTGGAGCATGTGACCGCCTTCAACACTCAAATGGCCGTCATCGGTGCTGCCGATTCTCTCAAGTGCAAGTTGTTAGCAGGGACCCTTAAAGACGCCGCCCTGAGGTGGTATATGAACCTGCCTCGATTTTCCGTCGTCAGCTACCAGGATATGACGCGCAAGTTAACGCACCAGTTCTCAGCAAGCCGCCACCGCAAGGTCTCGTCTACCAGCCTTTTCAACGTCCGTCAAGGACCCAACGAGACTCTCCGCGAGTATCTTGCTCGCTACAATGACGCCACCATCAAGGTCATTAACCCTAACCAAGAGTTGTTTGTGGGAGCCTTCCAGAACGGTCTCCGCGCTGGCCACTTCAACGAGTCATTGGCGCAAAAACCAGCAGACTCCATGGAAGAAATCATGTCCAGAGCAGAGTGTTATATAAAGGGGGAAGAAAGCAACGCCGAGAAGAAGGCAAGAGATTCCAGGGAGCGTGCTCCCTACGGATATGATCATCGACGCAATTATTACCCATCCAGTAGCAGGGACCGAGCGCCATACAAGCGCCAAGGTCAGGATAGGCGCGCACCCCCCCCCAGAATCCTTCACGGCCCTCAACACTCGCCGTGAACAAATCTGGAGAGAAGTTTGCCATTCCAGAATCATCCCTGAACCTCAGCCGCCGAGAGGAGCAATCATGGGGAACGATAAGGACGCCTGGTGCAAATATCACCGCATCAAGGGACACACTACAGAGGATTGTATACATCTGAAAAGGGAAATAGAGAAGCTGATTCAGAACGGAAGATTAAGGGGATATGTGAAGGAAGGTAGAGGAGAAGACAGGCGCCCCCACGAAGACCCCCAGAGAGAAAAAGATGTGGTGAAAGAAGGAGAGCGCCACACCTTGAACACCATATCTGGCGGTTTCGCAGGAGGCGGGGAGTCCAGCACCTCCCGGAAGAAGTATGTCAGACAAATAATGTTGCTTGATGACCACACCAGGAAGGGATCAGAACGCCAGGTGGATATCACTTTCTCAAGTGAAGACCGTGGGGGGGTAATTCCCCACGATGACGATCCCATGGTCATCACCGTCCAAATCTTCAACTGGGATGTCAAGAGGGTATTGATTGATCCCGGCAGTTCTGCGGATATCCTCTATTATTCCGCGTTTGAGAAGATGGGTCTAGACGAGGAGCAGTTGCAGCCTTTTAAAGGGATACTGGCCGGCTTTACTGGGGAACAGGTGCACGTCCGGGGATACGTCACGCTGAAAACAACGTTCGGCACAGGTGATAATGCTAAGACCATCAGGATTAGATACTTGGTAGTCAACTCGCCCTGTTCCTACAATGTCATCGTAGGCCGCCCAGCCTTTAACGCCCTCGACGCCTACCTTTCCACCAAATTCCTTGTCATGAAATACCCGCTAGATGATGGGCGGGTTGGTACCATTAGAGCAGACCAGCGAGCAGCCCGAGAGTGTTACCACAATAGCTTGAAGATTCAGAAGGAGAAGAAAGGAAGCAGTAACCTAAAAGTGCACCGAGTGAACCTCATTGTATCCAGCCTAGAAGAAGAAATTCATGTCCAGGAAATCAAGAAGGTCGAGGAAGAAAATAATAATGTTGAAGAAGAAGATACGGAGCCCGAGGAGATCGAGAGGGTCGAGGAAGAAAGTACTCCCTTCTTGGTACCCCACTTGAAGCCAGTCAATTCGAGAGCCAATGCTGATGAAGAAAATGCAGAACATGGAGAGGCCAGGAAGGTTGAGGAAACGAGTACTCCTTTCCTGACGCTTCGCCCAAAGCCGGCCAATCCAATTTTCAGGACCAGGAAAGAAGAAGTAGAATGTGATGAAATCAAGAAGGAGTTGATATTATGGACAGAACCAGCTAACCGCAGGATGATGAAAAAGATTGAGGACAGTGCAGGACGGAACACGCCATGACAACTCAAGGGCGAGCTGGAGGGAAGACAAAGCCTTTTTAGTTCCTACCGTTTTTTATCTTATAAATTCGCTTTTTGTACAGTTAAGTAGTAAGACAGTAAGGGGCACTCTTTTCCCCCCGCAGTAATGGGGGTTTTTAACGAGGCCCCGGTTTTTTATTAATGTTATATGTATATATTGCTTGTCCGTCTTACTCTCATTGCATTTAGCAGATCGCCATTGCCGAATCTCAAATGAGCTCGCCGTATGATATGTTAACCACAAAGAAAGAGCCACCTAATCCCTTAACCCTAAAAGATAGGGCTCTAAGACGTCGTGAGCTTAAAAAGAAATTGCCACCTAATTCCTTAACCCTAAAAGACAGGGCTCTAAGACGTCGTGAGCTTACAAAGAAAGAGCCACCTAATCCCTTAACCCTAAAAGACAGGGCTCTAAGACGTCGTGAGCTTAAAAAGAAATTGCCACCTAATTCCTTAACCCTAAAAGACAGGGCTCTAAGACGTCGTGAGCTTAAAATAAGATCGCCGCCTAATTCCTTAACCCCCAAGAGGGCTCTAAGACGTCGCGAGACGAAAATAAGATCGCCGCCTAATTCCTTAACCCCCAAGAGGGCTCTAAGACGTCGCGAGACGAAAATAAGATCGCCGCCTAATTCCTTAACCCCCAAGAGGGCTCTAAGACGTCGCGAGCACAAAACAAGATCGTCGGGAAAACCTTATAAAGGAACCCTGTAGCATCAAGCGCTAAAAGAAACACGCCCACAACGGTCGACGCCGTTACGAAACAAATAGAATCACCGCCCAGGAGAGACCTTCCGAAATGCTTAAATTTGCAAGAAAATAAAAAGTTTAAAAACAGAGATGATACATCACGAACACAAATTCAAAGCAGAGTAATGAATTTAAAAGTAAGTCAAGGAGTTAAAATTACAACAAACAAAATTAGGGTTCGTCCACTAGGACGCCATCTACAATGATTTTAAAAGGATCAAAAGCGGAAGTATCGGCGCCAGGATGGAGGAGGGCAAATTGTGCCTTGGCTCTTTCAAAGCTAGCATCAAAGTTCAGAGCCAGCTCGCCCTTCGCTTCAGAAACTTCGGCCTTGAGTTGAGCCTCCCTTTCTGCTCCAGCCGCGACATCGTCTTGTAGCTTGGCGATGACACCGTCCTTTCCAGCAAGATCTGCCGCATAACCAATCTTCAGATCGGAGATGCGTTTCTCAAACTCAAGCGTCACCGCCTCCCTAGCCTCCCGCACTTCTTTCTCCCTAGCATTCCCGGCCTCCTCCAACTCTTTCTCCAACGCCCTCACCGTAGCTTGAAGGGCCTCCTCATTCTGCACCACTTCCTCATACTTGCGATCAACCGAGTCTATAAGCAACATAGTCCGCAGACAATGGATCCCCATATCCTTCATCATAAAAGGCACAGCGCCCTGACTTCCCGACTCTGCATCCTCAGGATTAAATACCAGCCTCTCCTTCACGTAGGCACCATAGTCAAAACCTTTGTCCCAGAAAGACGGCACCGAGCTGCTGGTTTTGACGGCGCCAATCAGGGAAGGAGAGGGTGTCTTCTTCCCTTTTTTCTCTGATATTGCCTTCCCTTTATTATCTTTTCCGGGCGACCTCCTATCGCGCGGAGCCGCCGGAATGCTCTCAACTGGAACCTCGATCGGGTGATCAGCTTTCCTCTTTGGTTTACGAGTAATAAGCCCCGCGGGATCAGTAGTCGCCGTCCCCTCAGCAGCCTTCTTTGCTTTCATCTCTTCAAGATATCTTTTCCTCTCTGCCGCAGTCATGGGCGCCATGTCCTCTACAAAAAATAAAGCAAAAGTCAAGGGACAGACAATATAAACACAAAACATAGGCTTGAGTAAGTGAATGTGACTCACGTAAATACTCGTCTAGGCTATCTACGTCCCCTTCCCTGTTCAATAACTCCCGGATATTCATAGGCAACATCTTGTCCAAAAAACAGACGACGCCCTGGTCATACGCGTCCAGCTTCTCATATTCAAAGCCCATGATGGACGCCGGAGCACCCGTCCAACATGTGGGAAACCTCAGCTTACCATCCACCCATACCGCGGCTGCTTCACAACCCTTTCGCCCCCGAACCCGAAGGAATGTTTGTCTCCAGTTTTTGTAATGAGAGGCGTAGGGCGGGAACAGCCTCTTACCAGGGTGCGCGCTGACAGACACCCAAGACTGCTTATCCACCCCCTTCGTGCCATAGAAAGTAAAAAAGGATCCAATCGAGGGCTGGAAGCCCAATCCTTCACAAATAATCTCAAAAGCGCGGATAAAAGCCCAGCTATTCGGCTGCAGCTGAGAAGGCGCGACATTGAGACAGTTGAGTATGTCAACTTCAAAAGGCGTGAAGGGATACTTCACACCCAGATCTTCAAAAACGGCAGTGTACATATGGAACATCTCACTCTTCAAACTCTTCGGCCTCTGTGCGCACACTTTCTCGCCCGGGCGACAAGGTTCCAAAACCACGTCCTCCTCAAATCCCGTAGAAGACACGTGCAGCTTACTCCGGAAAAATGCCACCCGTTGCGAGTCCAAATACACAGACTCAGAACGAAGCACCTCGTCGGCGAAACTCTCTTGTTCTGAATCACTAGAAGACGCCATGTAACAAATCCCCTTCCTACAGAACGGACCTGGGCGAACAGAACGAACAATAGAGTCAGATGAATCCCCACTAATACTTCCCACTTCACCCCTGTCCAAACCACTCGAAGACTCCGACACAAGGGAGTGGCCATAGTAGGCCTTATCGAACACCACCCAATCCATGGTTCCATCAGAGCGTCTCGCATGCCTAACGCTCTCCCCCCACAACCTACACCTCTCCTCCGAATTAGCTGGGGATAACTCCCTACCCGCCGCATCGCACTCTCTGATCCTCACCATACTACGGATGTTAAAGTAAAAAGAACGAGATCAAGTAAGGGTACCTGGATCTAGACAAATGAAGGGCTTGAGAAGCGAACAGTAAGCTGCAATTCCTCCACGAACAACGCAACCGCTTGAACGAGAAAAAGAGAACGAGTAGGAAGGAAACGACGGAGACAAAGGAGGAGAAAAGGATAAGGAGAATCTGAAAGTACAAGGGAAAGTAGATCTGTTTCAGTTAAAAGCGAAAAAGCCTGGGGAAACGCGCAGATGACGTCACTTAAGTTGGCACGATTTCCGAGAACCGCTACGATCCGGACACGTCAGCAAGAGCGAACGGTCGCCTCACGCCAGCCGTCGGATCCAAGTAAGAGGCGTCCTCAATACGTGGTCTAAAGGACGCGGCGAGCTATACGCAGTTTAATCACTTCGCCTTGTACCAAGACTTGTGCTTGTTGGGCTAGCATAAATATTCCTGTTGGGCTGACGCCCAACACTCTCGTAGGGCTAGTGCCGCCCACTAAGGTACTCAAAACAAAACATGGAGCTAATACCCACGTTGGGCTAGTAACCGTGTTGGGCTAGTACTCATAAAATTTTTTCACATGGCTTCGTGGCTAATAAGTCCCACTTGCTGGGCAAAAGGTCATAGACAAACCCCCTGTAAACAGTTTAATCACTTCGCCTTGTACCAAGACTCGTGCTTGTTGGGCTGTGGACCGTAGATCTCACTATCTAGGAATTAAGACCCCAAAGCCAAGGGTGTGAACCCTTAAAATAGGGCTGGACGTCCTCCAAGAGGGCAGAGGGCCCACTTGACAATCACAAATAGCCCTTTGGGGGCGCCCTCAGCAGCTGACGAGGGCGCCCAAATCATGGTTTTGGCCCTTTTACGATTTAGGCCCAAAACCATGACCGGGTAGGCCCAAAAAAGGCTACAAATAGTAACCTCGGGACCATTCCCGAGGCATGACCTAAACACAGCACAGAAACCCTAGTTTCTAGAAGTATTGTACTCACTACCAGTACAGGTAGATAGCACAATTGAAAAAAATAATGACTAATATATTGTATTGAAAAATTGAAATAGACATATATTTTGGGAGAAAATATTTTTATAAGTGGGTAAATCATTAAGAGACAGAGTGAGTATTATTTTAATGAAATTATACTAACATATATTTAATAAAGAAATTGCTAAATCAAGCGAGACAATATAATAGTGAAGCCTTCGTGAATCACATTTCATTGCATATTTTTGTTTGTCACTCCTGATGGCAGTCTCTCTCTTTCGTTTATTCTGCCACATCAAGTATTTAATTGGTTAATTTTCATTCGGGATCAATTCATGAAGATTTCTTTCGCTTGAAAATAGCACTGCTCATTTAATAATATTTTATATAGTAATATTTCATTTTTATTATATCAAATACAATTTATATATTTGATTAAAACATTCAAATCATTAATTATACTTTTTTTAGCAAGGCAAAATGGAATGTATTAATTACAAAAGAAGCATTCTGAAAAACACAACGAGTGCCAAATTAGAAAACATAAAGTTTAGAATATAATTACAAAGCTGTCTACACCAACAAGGGAAAAGGAAAAAAAAAATTACATGCCAAAACTCAAACAAACTAAAAGATTAAGCCACCAATTGTGAAAATCAAAAGCAAAAGTGATATTGTTTGTCTTCAACCACCAAAAACAGAGGAGCTTAATTCTATCCAATATTTGTTGTAACGATTCATCCTTATTGTTAAAAGTCCTATTGTTTCTTTCATTCTATATTACTCAAACACATGAAACCCAAATCAACACTAGTACAAAATACACTTATTAACACAAGGATTTTAAGTGGGTTGTGATCCACCTAACTTAAAAAGTCATGCAGAGGAAAGAATTTTGAGACCAATACATATTAAATCGGGTAACCCCATTTAAAAAGTCATTTTCATATTAAAATTAAAATAAAATAATTTTATTCTTCATTCTCACTTTCCCCTAATCTGAAACCCAATCACTAACCCTCTCAGCTTTGCTCTCACTATCACGTTTTCACCGTCGCTGTCTCACTTCACCACCGAGCAAACCACCGAACAAATTTCGAGTTACCACCCATCTGACCAAACTGAATAAAGTGTTCCGACAAACGATGCTAATCAGCTGAGGAGATACTAATCCAATGCCTAATAAGATGCCAAACATAGCCGAAAAAGGGACAATCCAAAAAGAGATGATCCACTTATTCAACCACACCACACCCCACCCAACCACACATAATTGAGAATTTTGTTGAAGTATGCCATGCCTAAATAAATTGTCTTTGGTTGGGATCTGATTACATAGAAGACGCCAAGTAAAAACTGTAACTTCCAAAGTAACTTTGTTATGCCACATTATATATGAAAATGCTGAATGAACAGACTAGTCTGCCGTTGTTAACAAATGATAGACACAACTAACTGTAAGACTCTGATCCCCGAGACTACTAATTAAGCGATAAATCATGCAACACAATTAATCAAAATCTAACAAATCTCCAATAACTCATACGAATTTCTGATAAAGAAAATCTCATCAACAATCATCACAACACAGCGGAAATAAATCATCTCAACATAATAATCATCTCGGGTCTCAACATCAATATCTCAAATAAATACATCCTCATAAAATTCAACAAGAAAAATAAATCCCGGACTGCAAGATCAGAGCACCTAATCTAGACATCCTCGAAAATAAAAGCGACATAAAACGGAGAATAGGCGTGATGTCATCCTCAATGCAACTCACCGAGCTCTACTCCTCAACCTGAAAGTCTACATCCACAAGGGTTAAACCCACAGATGAGACGACAATAAAACCACTAGAGGGTAAGATATACATTCAGCAAATGAGTATAATAAACGCACATAATTTTCAGACAAAAACATCACTCAACATTCAAATATTTCATCAACACAAAAATCCTGGTTTGTACTCATGCATAATTCGTAAATCATAGTATACCCTCATCATTAATAATTATCAACTCATTTATACATCATCAACAATTAAATCAGAATCTCAACTATAATTCATCATCAACACGATTAATTCATAATCTCAACTATAATTCATCATCAACACGATTATGAGTCATTCAACTAGCGCTATTTTTGGGAAAGTTAAATTTCCTAAAAAAAAATATCCAGCAACCCTTTAAAAAATACAAACAAACAATTTTCTTTTAAAAAAAAAAAACAAACTTCATTATCATTAAAAACCAATAACCATTGTACCCAAAAAAAAAAAAACCAATAACCAGAAATGCATAAGCTATTCTCGCTAACTTCAGAAGCTATTCGAACCTCAAAACCTCAACCTTTTCAACCCATTCCGAACCTCAGCACTGTAAGTCTTCTTCAAGCACACCTCTTTTAATTCGAGTAAGAAAGCTGCGGTTTTCTGGATAGATTTTATTATGTTTGATTTTTCCTTTGGGTTCAGTTATGTTCAATTCTGAGTTCAATTTGATTATGTTCGATTATGAGTTTGATTTGATTATGTTTGATTCTGTGTTTGGGTTTCATGCATATCATGATTTTCTTGCTCTATTATTGTTCAATTTCCATTTAATTTGGATTGCTTGACAGTGCCACTCTTTAAGAATCTCAGTACTCCTTTAATAAAAGTCGTTGTTAAAAAAAATCGTTTCAATAATCTCAGATATGTGCTTGAGTTGTTTTGTGATTTTGTTTACTTATTTTTATCTTATCCTTTTTTTTTTACTCTGTTTGGTTTTATATTTTAAGTAGAATTAATGTTTAAGACTTATGCATCAATATGTTTGTTACAAATCAATCAAATTTCGGTTTTTAGAGTAACAACTTACAATTTATTTTTCCATACACGTTATTATACCTGATAGTTTAGGAGAAAAAATAGTGATTCTAATTAAGCATACCTCACCTCATACTATAGCATTTGACACACTAGCTTTTTTATTCCTAGAAAACTTCCAGAATACAAATTATTATATAAATACAACAAGGTCTAATGTACTAGGACATTTGGAGTAACACTGAATATATGGACAACAATATCATCATAAATTGTTGTTATCTAGCTGAAAGAGTAGTTTCTGATACAATAGCTACAGAAACCAATTCATCTCTAGCTCTAGTGCTTCCATTTTTTCTCTGAACCATGTCCAAAGATAGACATTCCTTTAGCTCTACCAATATTTGGCTTATGTCTGGCCTTTCAGTTATAGTTTGTGAAATGCATGACATGGCTATCTCAACTACTTTCCATGCCGAACTGATGCTGAAATCACCCTGCAACTTCATATCAATAATGTTTTGAATATCTCCACTCTTAACTATGGAAATAACCCATTGAAGTATGTGAGTGCTTTCTCCAGATGCTATCACTAGTGCTTTCTTTCCGGTGATCAACACAAATAGAATTATACCAAAGCTATAGATATAATTTTTCTTATTTGGGTTTCCTGCTATCTGAAATCTATTAAGAAAAGAAATAAATAAGATGTATAAGTGATCCTTAAACTTTAGTATGTCTTCTGTTCATTATTATACAAATTATAAACCAAATGAAATAGTAGTATATGTTATAGAAAAAAATAAAAAAATTACACGCAAATTAAATTAATATAGCAATATAACTTTTTGCACACTATCTATCATGTAACTTTACCACTTGTTTCAAAGTCATGAAATCCTCTATTTGAAATGGATATTTATGTGAAGTAAATGCTACAAAAAATATTAAAATATGGTCAATCCAATTTCGTTTTTTATATCACACTTACGGATCAATGTAACCAAATGTACCAGCAGGGTGTGTGGATACATGAGAATCATCAACGTTACCAAAAGCTCTACTTAGACCAGAATGAGAGAGGGGTGTATAGGTCCCAGTTCATCATTCTTTTTAATGATTAATAGGCATGAATTTGTTTTAGTCTTATGCATCATTCCTAATGTGAATGTACTACTTTCTTATTTACAATAGTCTTTCTCTACATATCTTGATTCTTATAACAACTTCATCTCTGCTGCAATAACATTTGAAGTTTTTATTCCGTACATCAACTCCACCTCTCTTCCGATCAGGGTATTTGCCGTTGGTTCAGAGAAAGTACTCTTCAAGAAGGTATGTTTTATTTTTCAATAGTCATAGAAATGCATTGATGCAATTGAAATTGTAAAGAGATTACACTGCAAAATAATTTATTTATTAAAGTATATGATTGTAATATGTTAGCCTAACCATCTAATATACGAAACTAAATGTATCAATCTAACCACACAATCTGTATCTGACACTGAACGTGTCTGCCTAACCACCAATCTGAAACCGAAACCGATTGTAATATTAGGAATCCAATATATTATGTAGGTTCACATATTGAAACATGTACTAAGTCCCCTCTGAAATTTGTTTCCATATCCGGTAGTCTCTTCATAAACCAGGTGGACAAAGAATGGACAAAATCCGCTAGAGAGAGTGAAGAGTATGAAAATGGTCTTAATTATTTTCTAGACTACGCATACACCAAAGGAAAACCCCATGGAAAAGAGATTTTGTGCCCTTGTGCTAATTGTTACAACAGCCGATGGTTTATGATAGGATCTAATATGTACACATAGGCCCAAATGTTAAAGGCCCACTTAGAGGGGAGAGTTAGTTACACGAGAGAAAGTGGAGTTGGTTATATAAAGGAATGAGAATAGAGAGTGTGGGATATCTTTGATCTTTTGTTCAGTTAGAACCTTAGGGTTTGGGCAGAGGGAGAAATGTCTCTTCTCTGAGGAGCTTTTGCTCTGGGGTTACAGGGGTTATCTTCTGTAATACATCTATTTCAATTCAATAATACAATTTATTTCCTTTCTGTGAATTCGGGTTTCTATCAATTTGTCCGACCTACCAGATTGCGCGACGGGAAACCAGTGTTGCCAGAGATGGAGATTCCGACGTTCGGCGACGGAGAAGACGCCTATTGGTGGGTGATTTGTATGGATAGATACTTTGATGCAATGGGAACACATGAGGAGGAGAAGATGACGATGGTTGCCAAGGTTATGCGAGGAGAAGCTCTAGTATGGTGGCTCTGTTGGATTCCCCGTCATCCCGAGGCGAGTTAGGAAACACTTTCATGGGCATTTCTTTGGCGTTATAAGCCTGATTTCCGCGACGTGTTGCCGCCACCAGACGCGGAAGAAAAATTGGATCTGGAATCAGAGGTCCAAACTGAGGTGAAGCCAAAAATGGTAGAAATCACGACCGATGAGGAAGGAGTGTTTGATCTAGAATTGGAGGGTAGCGTCATCGTGAACAACAATGGCGTGGATTGTGACATCCAAAAAGAGGTGACTCCGACAATTGAAGAAGAAATAGAAAAGAAGACGAAATTGGACTTGGATCTGAACTCGTCGACAAAGGAGAAGGAAGAAGTTTCATTGTTGAATGGGGCACTGTTTTCACGATTGATAAATTTTCAATCATCGCCGAAAAACATTCACACAAAATTGAGTATGGAGGAAAGAAAAGTGAAACAAGAGGCTACAATCAATCCAAAACCACCGCTGGAGCTATCAGATCCACCTTCGCCGGAACCACCTCCGGACTCCGGTCAACCCGTGACAGCAGTTCCACGGCTAGCACCGCCGCCGAGACCACCAGATCTACATGATTTTGTTGACGGGGAAGTCTATGCGAAATCGAGCGTCAAGAAGAGAGGGAAGGTACAAATGAGTCTTGGTGGACCACCATCAAAGTCGTCGGAACCACCGTACACCGGTTACAATTCTGTTAACGAGCGTGGCACTGTTGCTGATGGTGAGAAGATTCTGGAGAATGAAAGGGTAAAATGGAAATTTGGTGAGCTTTCTAGATCTATAAAACTAATGGGCCAGACCCAAGTTAATTTTAGTTTGGTTTTTGAAACATTTACAATTACTATGTGGGCTGGGATGGAGCTATTCGACTCGGTCCTTTTGGTAAAAGACAAAAAAGCCTTAGATAGACTATCTCAATATCTATTGACACTGGGACTGATCCAAGATAGAGTGGTGACTGCAATCGTCCAAAAAGTGCTTTCTCCCTTTCCCGCTCTGAATTCATATTTGGTTTTTCCTTTCCATGCGTCATCCTTTCTTCATTCATTTTCTCCAACTTCACTTGGATGCCTCGACTACATAAAGGAAAACGTTGGGGTGTCTTTGAACGACCTTTCAATTGTAATGGATTTATGGAGTGAGCTTTATGAACTAGCAGCAACCAGGTCAAATGAAATTATGTTAAACTACAAGATTGTCATGCTAACAAATCTGAATAGAAAAACTGAAGTTACACCACTGAAGTCTGCGTTTCAAATAGAGGTTGTAGCAATGGAGGATATAGTAAATAGTGTTGTCATGCTGCTGAGAATTGCAGAAGAGTCAACTTTTGACCTTTTGTTTAGATTGTATATATTAATTGAGACTCTGGGAACTACTTTGATTGAGATGTATATGAAACATGGGCTAGTTTTTTGTGCACGTGTGCTCTTTGTAGGGAAGGCATTGAGAGGAATTTATGGGATTAATGAAGACCATGTGTTAGCTTTGGAAATGATATCCTTGTATCCATGGGATTTGGCTAGGCAATGGGATCCAGGGAAGAACAATATTCTTATTGGGGTTACTGAACATGAACATGATTGGAGAAATCCACTTTCAATCTATGGTTTGCTTAATTTGGTATATAACAGAGGGAAGATTTGGTTAAAAAGCATTTGGGTGCTGCTTATGTTGGTATATGACAGAGGAAAGTTTTGGTCCTTAAGCATCTGGGTGCAATTGATGTCCAACCAACCAGAGTGTAGTGGAGGAATCCATTCTTACTCATTTTTCAAGTTCCAACCTTGAGGACAAGGTTGTTTTTTAGGTGGTAGCATTGGTAGGACCCATAATGAGAATAGCCCAATGGATAGTAGAGGTGAGGTGGCAAGTTAGTTAGAGGGAAAAATGGGAAACACACGTGCACAATGAGTGATTGGTGAGGTGTGTGATCTATTTTGTTATAAGAGTATGTGAAGGCAGAGAGGAAAGCATCTTAGATCATTTGTTCAGTTAGAACCTTAGGGTTTGGGCAGAGGGAGAAATGTCTCTTCTCTGAGGAGCTTTTGCTCTAGGGGTTACAGGGGTTATCTTCTGTAATACATCTATTTCAATTCAATAATATAATTTATTTCTTTTCTGTGAATTCGGGTTTCTATCAGTTTACAAGGAAGGTAGTACAAAATCATTTAATAGCATTTGGATTTCAAAAAGGATATGATGTTTGGGTTCGTCATGGTGAGAAGAAACAGAAACCCAATGATATTAATGATAATCATATGAATGACGAAAATGATGAAGTTGACGATATTGATGGACTGTTGTATGAAAGATTCAGAGGTGTCGCACAAGAAGAATATAGAGTTAATGAAGGCCCCAACAAAGATGCAGAAAAGTTCTATAATCTAGTTGAAGAATCCAAACAAGAGTTGTATCCGGGTTGCAAAAACTTCTCTAAATTGTCGTTCATCATTTGGCTATATTTATTGAAGTGTCGTTCATCATTTGGCTATATTTATTGAAGTGTCTCTATGGTTGGAGCAATAGATCATTCAATACACTCTTAGATTTGTTGAGAGAAGCTATGCCTTTAATGAACATCCCTGATACGTTCAATAAAACTAAAAGCATGATAAAGGACTTAGGGCTGGATTATAAAAAGATTGATGCTTGACCTAATGATTGCATGATCTATTGGAAAGATCATGAGAATGATACTTCTTGCCATGTTTGTGGTGCTCCACGGTGGATTGAAAATGAAGAAGAAAATCATGAAGTTGAAAAAAATCATAAATCTCATAAAGTTTCGGCGAAAGTTTTGAGACACTTTCCCTTGATTCCTAGACTTCAACAGTTGTTCATGTGTTCAAAGACGGCTAGCTCATTAAGTTGGCATGACAAAGATCGTTTGGATGACAGGGGTGTTCATGGTTCATGAACTGCACTGAACTGAACTGTAACACCCATACTAAATTATCTAGAATATTTAGCATGTGTATTAATCTGATACTGGGTACATTAAAATTTTCAATAATAATAACAATAATACATACAACTGAATGAGTACAAATTTGCTCGTTATACAATTATCCAAATATCATAACATACTTTTCCTTATACATATACAATCTGTCAGCCTCCTGAGCGTGTCCTTGACGAGCAACTGTACTCCATCCAGCATCTTCCTGAAGATCTTCATCTGCAAACTACTGGCTACCTGAAAACCTGCACCAGAAGGATAGGGATGAGACATAATGTCTCAGTGAGCTCCTACCCTACCTACTGTTGGCAACCACAGGGAACCTAGGGTCGCCGTGCCTACCTCGGCAATCTTGGGGATACCTATGATCGCCAAGTCTTAACCTTACCCATAGAGGGTTACCTGACTGTTCCTGCTAAACTGTGTAGTTATAAACTGAACTACATCCTGCTAAACTAGTGATCAAGGGGAAACCTAGGATCACTGTCTGAATCTGATACTGAATAATCCTGAGATCTAGATCATATCCTGATAACTGGGTGATCGAGGGGAAACCTAGGATCACCGCCTGATAACTGATATCTGATATCTGATACTTTTCTGATAACTATTCTCTGTCTGATAACATATTAAAATATTAACTGATAAATGTCTTTATGTTAGCTGTTAGCGTTGAACAAGCAATATTATCTGAGTTCATTTTACGGAATGCCCCCGGGTGGAGTAACCCCGAAGCACATTCCCCTGATAACCGGTGAAAATTCCTATCATATCAGGCTAACACCGGACTCCTCTTGTCGTCGTGCGGTCATCCTTGCGGAATAACACGTCCCACTGGCGTGAACCTCCTGTGTCCCACTGGCGTGAACAGCAGAAGACACGACTTAACTTACGCGTATTACCCCCCCGTGTCCCACTGGCGTGAACGACGGAAGACGCGAATTAATATTCTTTCTTATTAGTCTTAACTTATACATAAACCTTTCGTGCCCCACTGGCGTGAACAACGAAAGTCATGGCTTAATATTAATCTTAACTGATGCGTGCACTTTTCATGTCCCACTGGCGTGAACGATGAAAGTCACGACTTAAGGTAATAATCTTTAGTCTTTACTCTACGTGTACCATTCGTGTCCCACTGGCGTGAACAACGAAGGCCACGGCTTAATCTTTCTAATTCTTGAACTCTTAACCTATATTAGGTTCTAAACTTGAAGTCTATATCACTCTTGAGCTTGCTTATACTTAACTGTGTTTGATAAACTGCTTAGTAAGGGAAAATCCCAAAACTAGTGCTTATATTTCTATATAGTGACTTGAGGATTAAGTCATCCATTCTAATAATCTTATGCCTATCATCCTCACTCTATAATGTTGACTTAAACATCTTAAGGATAGGTCTTGATATGCTCTTTAGCAATGCTTAATCATTACATGTCGATCCTTAAGTTCGGAGCAGTATTGGGTAGCCGAAACGGTGCAAGGAAAGATGAAAAACAAAATGTCCCCTGTAAGCTGTCAAATCGTGACACGATTGGGCAATCGTGACACGATTTGGCAATCGTGTCACGATTTCATACCCAGAAATCGTGTTGGTTTCTGCCTGTAAAATCGTGACACGCTGGTAAAATCGTGACACGATTTTACCTGCAGTTGGACAGCATAGGGCAAGTTTAAAACATGTTTACCACCAATCTTGGTCTATCCAATCATGCCCAACAACATAACAGTTTAAATGGTAATTTCAAAGGCTTAACAACAGGATACAACATACAATGATCAAGAATTGCTATCAAAATGGAATTAGGGTTCATATGCTCATGACTTACTCATAATACTAAAACTCATGAGATACTCAAGAGATGGGTTCTATAACCCCTAGGGAACTCACTTGATTTAGCTAGCTTTCTTTCCAAGCTTTCCCTTGCTTCTTCTCCAACCTTAGCTTAGGTTTTCCTTCCTTCTTGTTCCATTCTTCCTTTCTCTTGTTCTACTATCATCAACCAAGCTTGCTTGCAAGTTTCTACCAAGAATTCCTTTAAGAGATGTTGAATTGATGGAGAGGGAGATGAGGGAGAGAAGGCGTGAGAATAGGGAGGAAGAGTGAGAGAATGAGAGCTAATTTGAGTGAGTGAAAGAGGAAAGGAATGAACAAGAAAATATCTTGTTCTTCTTCTTCTTAAACAATCTCTTCTTTTCAAATAATTACCAAAACGCCATGCCACTTATTACAAGTTTGCCATTCTTGCTTAACAAGTTTCCAACACTGATAATCGATACGTCCAAGCGGAATATTACTCTTGTCATATAATCAACCCATTAACTGCAATTTACCAATTTGCCCTTTGCTTAAAACATTTCTGATACATCGTCTAAATATTAATAAAGATTCGAGTCTTAGGCGGGATGTTACAATCTACCCCCCTTAAAGAAATTTCGTCCTCGAAATTTAGAATTCCCTTGAAATCATGTATAAATACACATATACCTTATTCGGCTCACCTAATACAATTCCAACTTAAGATTACTAAACCTCAATTACTTTACTGGATAATCTTATCCTCCTTGAATATTTTCACTCCTCAGAGGTTTGTTGCACTGCAACAAGTTCCAATGGTTTCTCATCTTTATCCTTCATCACATACGACGACATCTTACTCATAGACATATATCGTCCTTTCCAATTAGAATCATTCTTACACAGCACACCTGATATAATGTACCCTCATGCAAATGCAGGGATCATACCAACTTCACTATTAGTATATGTACAAGCAGGAATTTCACCTCTAGCACCCGCTCCTTTCTTTATGCCATCTCGATGTTCCTCTTGTTACAATCATAATCATTACCTCCACTATAAAATTCTCGAATAATTCGCGGATTTCTTGCAAATTTCTTATGCTTCGCTTAATAAGTAGTTGGCATCATTTATCTTGATAAATTAGAAGTCATTCTTCGTTATCAGAAGTCTGATAATCTTTT
Source organism: Medicago ruthenica (assembly GCA_018208015.1). Lineage (NCBI taxonomy): Eukaryota > Viridiplantae > Streptophyta > Magnoliopsida > Fabales > Fabaceae > Medicago > Medicago ruthenica. The sequence continues at coordinate 55,092,330 of CM031377.1, read as the reverse complement.
ATCATTCCTGTCACCAGTCATCTTGAATCTTTATCGGGTCGTTATACTCCCTATGCCGGTATATATATATATATATATATATATATATATATATATATATATATATATATATATATCCAAAGCTTATAAAATGTAGTCCAAGTGATGAATGGTATAAATCATTTCACGTATCATATCATCTCATAGCATATGTCATAACACTTAACTTACATATACGTTAGGGCACATATACGCTGCTAACGAGTACATAGTACGTCACATTATCATTGTCCAACTAACGGGACATCATTTATAACATAATTGGGATTCTTTCCTTTTACTATTAACTCACTTTGTAACATTCGGGATTTGCCTTTCGACTGGCTTGCCAGGTTTGCCCCGCCAATGTTACTCATGTTTATTTCTTAAGTATGCAATAACTCATAACATAAATTTATGGTTACATTCCATCGGCATCATAAACTTATCTCTCATTTCTAAACATTGAGTTCAAGATCCTTGGTTTCAATGGAAAACTCTACTTGGTTGCTACCAATAATAGCACACCTAGCCTTTAATCCTTTAGTCATAACATGAAATCACGTAGCCCTTTACCATGAACTACGATTAACTTTTTAATCTGCGTAAAAGTTCTCCGTCCTTTATTGGTGAACATTAAGTTCAAGACTTCCAAAATCTTCGGCTGATATAGGTTAACATGACATTGTTACAACGTGGTATTAAACTCACACGCCATTGCATTGTCGTCTCTGGTCAAGGCCTCTACTCAAATATTTCATCCCTCATGGATTTCGATGTTTAAGGTATTCGTCAACTTAACTTCCATAACTTTCCATTAGAACTCATGATACGTTCAAATCGTTTATACTTACTACTATCCCGTATAATAGGAATTAAGCACGTAACGTCTTCTCATACTCTAAGCATCGGCTTAGCGTTGTTCATTATATCATTCTTGGATTACCACTCCGCTGCGCCACTCTGATTTTTAACACTCGAGTTAACATCGGAGGAAGACTTCACTATTGTCACATAAAGTTCCATCGATCAATCCTTTTACTCTATAACTTTGTAAGCACCGTAACAGATTGTCTGACGTTATCATTTCTCTCGTAGGTTAAACCATCTACTTAACTTATGGATTGATCATCTCCTAACTTTACCTTTGCTTTCGTACAAGGGCCATATACTTACTTTCATGAAAGTATGCCATGACTTACAAACGGTCTTTAGCAACTATTACGAGTCTGTTAATGCTCCGATCTAACGGCTTATATTCTGTTTCCGACTTTACTTTCCATATTCTGAGTTCGATAACCATCTCTTAGTCAGTTCTTCATGTAGAATCGTTAAACATTGCAGAAACCTGACTGGAAAAATCTCTGAGGTAGCTTAAATTCATGTACATCCATTTGTGACAACTTCTGAAAACACTTATAGCTTCTGACGATTCATACCTTTCATTTGAGTCCTAATACTATTCGCTCTTTCTTTATCCGTAATGACTTCATATCCATAATCTTCCCGGGACAACTTTGGTCTCCTTAGTACTATCATGTTCCTTAAGTTACCCTTGAGTTCCTACAGAACAATCCGTCCTGAAAGTTCCGAATTCTTACCGGTTCCTTAGAACGCCCAACATAGGTTACGCTTCTTCGAGTGCCCGATTAATCGATCTTAAACTTTTGCTCATTACCATAATCTATTGGATTCCTCCAGTCACTTGTTACTGGATTCACAATCCAAAGCTCGATTCTTAACATCTGAGTAATTTTGCATATAGTTGAACAGCCAGAAGTCTATACTTTATTACCGCCCTCAAGACTTATCTACACGGGGTGATCTTCTTTCAGCTTCTTGAATATTTGTGGAAGAAAACTCATCAGTTGAAAACTTAAAACTCACTAGCATAATCACAATCTTAACCTTCCGTACAATACAATCTCAATATAATTTCTTGGCTAAAATTTCCGATTGTCCTTCAAAACTGATCTACTATAATCGTGTGCCATCTTGAACCTGCCTTCCTCATCCAATCGAGGAAATTCAACTTTATTCGTCCATCAGTTCACTAAATCCCGATGACTGGCCATTTAATATACATCTTATGTCGAATAAAATTTCAGTTAAGCTTAGCTTATTTCCAATCTTCTTACTAATAGAACACATATGAATATCTTATTCACGCCTCGATATGCAACGGGTCCTATTATCGACACTTATTCCTCCATCTTAGTTCTTAGGTTGCATACCAACTTCCTTTCTTAATTCTCAAATCTAGCATTTATGGTTCGGAAGATGCGGCTGATCTGCCGGGGTTAATCTTACTTGCGTTTCATGCTCAAAGACCACATTCAAGTCTCTAGGTTTGGTACCGCAATTTCTTAACTCTGTACTCAGAATTGATATTTAATCCACACTTCACTTAAAATTCTCAAACTGCGGTTCCCGTTAAGGTTCCACGTCATTCTTTAGAGTATTCCATAATTCCTTAATCCGTATGTCATCCGCAGACGAGGTATCGTCCAACGTCGCGTCCAACTGGGTTGAGGTACTTCACCTCACAGATAATTTTCCTTATGTCTCTGAGACCTTGCCACTATCAGGCTTCGTTACTTTACGGTTTGATGGCCACTACTTGGCGTTGGTTACTCCTTTGCCAACTCCGTCAAACAATTCTACCACCTTAGTCTTCGTCCTTCACAACTTCATTCCTCCTTGGTCACATTCAGCTCTCGGACATTTATCCTAACTGTCATATACTAGATTGAGTTGATCAGGCTCAACTAGATATGACATTTAGAACAACGTCCGGAACCCAATGGTCCCACTACCTTTATTGAAACTTTAATGACCCAAGGCACGGTCTGAATCGACCTGCTCTGATACCAATTGTAACACCCATACTAAATTATCTAGAATATTTAGCATGTGTATTAATCTGATACTGGGTACATTAAAATTTTCAATAATAATAACAATAATACATACAACTGAATGAGTACAAATTTGCTCGTTATACAATTATCCAAATATCATAACATACTTTTCCTTATACATATACAATCTGTCAGCCTCCTGAGCGTGTCCTTGACGAGCAACTGTACTCCATCCAGCATCTTCCTGAAGATCTTCATCTGCAAACTACTGGCTACCTGAAAACCTGCACCAGAAGGATAGGGATGAGACATAATGTCTCAGTGAGCTCCTACCCTACCTACTGTTGGCAACCACAGGGAACCTAGGGTCGCCGTGCCTACCTCGGCAATCTTGGGGATACCTATGATCGCCAAGTCTTAACCTTACCCATAGAGGGTTACCTGACTGTTCCTGCTAAACTGTGTAGTTATAAACTGAACTACATCCTGCTAAACTAGTGATCAAGGGGAAACCTAGGATCACTGTCTGAATCTGATACTGAATAATCCTGAGATCTAGATCATATCCTGATAACTGGGTGATCGAGGGGAAACCTAGGATCACCGCCTGATAACTGATATCTGATATCTGATACTTTTCTGATAACTATTCTCTGTCTGATAACATATTAAAATATTAACTGATAAATGTCTTTATGTTAGCTGTTAGCGTTGAACAAGCAATATTATCTGAGTTCATTTTACGGAATGCCCCCGGGTGGAGTAACCCCGAAGCACATTCCCCTGATAACCGGTGAAAATTCCTATCATATCAGGCTAACACCGGACTCCTCTTGTCGTCGTGCGGTCATCCTTGCGGAATAACACGTCCCACTGGCGTGAACCTCCTGTGTCCCACTGGCGTGAACAGCAGAAGACACGACTTAACTTACGCGTATTACCCCCCCGTGTCCCACTGGCGTGAACGACGGAAGACGCGAATTAATATTCTTTCTTATTAGTCTTAACTTATACATAAACCTTTCGTGCCCCACTGGCGTGAACAACGAAAGTCATGGCTTAATATTAATCTTAACTGATGCGTGCACTTTTCATGTCCCACTGGCGTGAACGATGAAAGTCACGACTTAAGGTAATAATCTTTAGTCTTTACTCTACGTGTACCATTCGTGTCCCACTGGCGTGAACAACGAAGGCCACGGCTTAATCTTTCTAATTCTTGAACTCTTAACCTATATTAGGTTCTAAACTTGAAGTCTATATCACTCTTGAGCTTGCTTATACTTAACTGTGTTTGATAAACTGCTTAGTAAGGGAAAATCCCAAAACTAGTGCTTATATTTCTATATAGTGACTTGAGGATTAAGTCATCCATTCTAATAATCTTATGCCTATCATCCTCACTCTATAATGTTGACTTAAACATCTTAAGGATAGGTCTTGATATGCTCTTTAGCAATGCTTAATCATTACATGTCGATCCTTAAGTTCGGAGCAGTATTGGGTAGCCGAAACGGTGCAAGGAAAGATGAAAAACAAAATGTCCCCTGTAAGCTGTCAAATCGTGACACGATTGGGCAATCGTGACACGATTTGGCAATCGTGTCACGATTTCATACCCAGAAATCGTGTTGGTTTCTGCCTGTAAAATCGTGACACGCTGGTAAAATCGTGACACGATTTTACCTGCAGTTGGACAGCATAGGGCAAGTTTAAAACATGTTTACCACCAATCTTGGTCTATCCAATCATGCCCAACAACATAACAGTTTAAATGGTAATTTCAAAGGCTTAACAACAGGATACAACATACAATGATCAAGAATTGCTATCAAAATGGAATTAGGGTTCATATGCTCATGACTTACTCATAATACTAAAACTCATGAGATACTCAAGAGATGGGTTCTATAACCCCTAGGGAACTCACTTGATTTAGCTAGCTTTCTTTCCAAGCTTTCCCTTGCTTCTTCTCCAACCTTAGCTTAGGTTTTCCTTCCTTCTTGTTCCATTCTTCCTTTCTCTTGTTCTACTATCATCAACCAAGCTTGCTTGCAAGTTTCTACCAAGAATTCCTTTAAGAGATGTTGAATTGATGGAGAGGGAGATGAGGGAGAGAAGGCGTGAGAATAGGGAGGAAGAGTGAGAGAATGAGAGCTAATTTGAGTGAGTGAAAGAGGAAAGGAATGAACAAGAAAATATCTTGTTCTTCTTCTTCTTAAACAATCTCTTCTTTTCAAATAATTACCAAAACGCCATGCCACTTATTACAAGTTTGCCATTCTTGCTTAACAAGTTTCCAACACTGATAATCGATACGTCCAAGCGGAATATTACTCTTGTCATATAATCAACCCATTAACTGCAATTTACCAATTTGCCCTTTGCTTAAAACATTTCTGATACATCGTCTAAATATTAATAAAGATTCGAGTCTTAGGCGGGATGTTACATGAACCATATAAATGGTTTGGTTCCGTTCATAAAATCCATTTCAATAAAAACTAGTTAATTCTTAAAAACAGTTTCAATCCAGTTTAGAACCGGTTCAGAACCGGTTTATAGTTTTAAACCGGTTTACTTATTTTTAACCGGTTTTGAACCGGTTTTCGTACTGAACCGGATTATTCACTACTACAGAAATGACTTTTTACATCAGTCCAAAATGACTTTTTACATCAGTTGCCAACCGATGTAAGGTGGCTTGATGTAGTATGTGCACTACTTTTTACATCGGGTACGGACTGATGTAAAAAACCTATTTTCTACATCAGTTCTATTTTCGACTGTTGTAATAGATGCACTTTAAAATTTCACAACGGGGTTTTCACATCAGGTATAAGTTAAGGGCTGATGTAAAATATGTGTTTTTCACATCAGGTATAAGTTAAGGACTGATGCGAAATCTATATTTTTTTTTTTTAAATTGCTTAATAAATAAGCTTAACACTTGCTCTTTTCTTTTATATTAAAAATATAAAAACAAATATGGATAATTTTAATGCCAAAAAGAAAGTTAATAAGCTAATAAATACAATTTCATTTATAACCCTCACAAGTGAATTCATTTTGGTATAATTACCAAAATTCATTTGTGGAATCTGTTCAAATGAATTCAATTATAATTACCAGCAAAATGTTAACAATAACGTGCTTTGACTATATGCCATAAAAAAAAAAGGTGCATTGACCATATAATAAAAATTTCAGCACAAGTGAAACTGAGAAAATCAAGAAACTTCAAAGAACCTACAGTAAGGATATAAACCAACAAGAATATGATGATAATCCTGTAGTGAAGGAAATTTTCTAATTGTCTATTGATTGAAATTTGAGACCAAGGAAAGGAACTATGATTACTGTTACAACACAATTAATTTGCCACAACAATTCCAAGGTATGCAGATTATTCAGTTTAAATTTTTAATAAAATAAAAAAAATGACACTCATACTCATTCAAATCAACTGATATTACACATACAAGTTATTGCTTCACAGTGTATCATTTATATTCTTGAAAGTTTACATGACCAGTTGCTTGAGCGTGCTCTGCTGCCTCCTGAATATATTCACAGAAAAATTTGTATTCAAGTTAGAATAATAAGAATTACAGGTAAGTAGCACATATAACGAGAGAACACCAATTTAGTTACTGAAATAGGAATGTGGCCAAAGAATTTTCTGTTATAGAGATCATTCAAAGTTTTTCGCTAATTTCATTTTTAAGCAAACAGGCCTACACACACAATTTCAGGACTGAATTGATGATTCACCACACATATATCAGATAAAGCAAAGAATCAGGTATTGAGGAATGACCTTCTGACCAATGACTCCAATTTGGCATACCCCACATCGTAGAGTGAAGTTGGCAGTATCGGTGAATCTCCGTTTCCTGAGAATGAGGGTCCATAATATTAGCATCGGATAAGGATAATGGAAGCAGAATTAATCCGGAGATGCAACTCAACAAAATGATAACAAAACTAAGTTGAGTAGAAAATTTCAAAAACATAAGACCATGCAAGACAACCAAACACTTTCACTAGCACAATGGACATAATTGCACCTTCACAGCTGACAACATACTTATAAAACTTTATGTTTTGCAAATGCTATATTTTTCAGGTTACCAAGATCTAAATCTATAGTTCAACTGCTTAGCAGAACGTTTACAGCTTCATTTTGATTCAAAATCGAAAAAGTAATGTATCTAAAACCTTAAATATGCACACCCGAAAAGTGTTGGTCCTGCGAGAGAAACGTTAAGCAGAGCACTTGTGTATGCCATCATAATTCCTTGAATGCCTTCTACCTGCAAAAGACAGAAACATGTAATTATTAAATTATTTCAATATAGCAACAAAGGCAAGATCAGATTTAGCATTTTCACCTCACAGTAATTATTGCTTCCATTCAAGTTGAAACAATGGGAGACAGGACCATCAATCGGTCGTGCTCCAAATCCCCACGTAGGAAATCGCTTGTCTGAATCATAAAACTGTAACACCTCTCCAACCTCAATAATTGCCTAAAAATATTCGTACAACATGGATCAGTAACAAATAAAGTAGTGGAGATTCAAACCAAAAATCATTTCTTACTCTTTGGTATGAATTTGGCCGTCCTGAAGGATCAATATAATGCAACGAATCTGGAAGGCGTGAATTGCCATTTGAAGCTGGTAAACAACACGAGGTTAACCCAATAAAGTGTATAGCACCCTTGTCATCCAATACATAACCATCATGACAGATTGAAATGTAAACCATGTCTTATAAATTATATCATTTTATAATCCAAAGAGTGGGAGTTGGGGAAGTAAGGAAGGATAAGGTCAGCCCTATATCAGTGAACAGGGGGAAAAAGGGGCCTCAGGAATAGCATTTTGAGGAACCCAAAAAATGCTCCCTTAAGGTAGACTGGACAAAACCTTACTCCACCCTGCCACGCAAACTAGTGCAAACTGGAAACTGCACACTAGAAAGGACTGAGAAGTATGAACATTTTACTAATAAGTGAAGAACTAGCTAACTAATAAATTGGATGATGGGGAAGCTGAAATGCTGAATAATAAATAGTAAATTATATTGAACTTAAGATTTCCATACATAATTGTTATCCTCTTTAATAAATAAAAAATACCGATCCATCATAGTCCTACCATCAAAAGACTAATTTTGCAAAACTAATCCTATAATGCAAGGTTAATGAAAAAACTGAAGAAAAAAAAAGTCAAATATCTACATTAACTATGAAGGGTCAAAGAACAACAATCCTGTCACTGCCATATTTCCAAAAAATTGAATAAACGATTTCATCTCATATAAGTTTTCCAAGAGATAACAAAGCCAAAGATATTAGCTATGATGAGATTCATAATGATATAAACTAAAAAGGAAAAGCAAGAACAATATTGAGAAACACTAGAACTTCTTATGGATGAATTCTAGTCGCAAGATTGAATATCCTACAATACATATTTACAAATGGAGAGAGAGAGAGAGAGAGAGAGACGATTTAAATTAACTTAAATTTTACAAAAAGTACCCTAAACTTAAAACTCATTTAATACAAATCCAAGATGAGAACAGATTATACAATTTTTATTAGTAATAACAGATCCTAAGATCAAAATAACTAAAAACGAATTCCCCTATTACAAATATGACAATCATAGAAATCATCTCATTCCTTTCACTTGCGATCATTATAAAGAAAACATTGATTAAAATATCTATTAGCATTACAATCCAGAATATAATTAGGTACAACAAACTTAAGGATATATGGAGTACCTGTAAAATCAATGGCCACCATGAAGTTCAATTCAAATCCCCCAGCCAAGTAATCCAGGAAAGTATATTGGATACTTTCAGAAAATTTGTCCACAAATAGCCGGCTTTTTAATACCTTTGTCATAGTTAAATAGTATTTTAGGGAAAGATAGAGGAATTCATGATTGAAATAAACATTTAATTTAATATAATAAAACCTTGGTCTGAGAATCATGACCCTTGGAGACCATCATAAATCAGCATCACCCTTTCAGAATAATTACCTTCCTGTCAAAAGTAATCAGCAAAAACGAAAACAGAAAGGTTCAGTTACAGGGGATAGACAAAACTTGAGAACATATAGAACATCATCAAATATCTAACCTGACCGTACAAATCACATCGTGTTGTCTGGATATCATAGGCTGCGATTTCACGTCCATAATAATCTGCTAATATTGAGAGTTCAATTGCACCTTCACAACGGAATATAGCTTCATTAGCACATCAAAGTCCAAACTAATGAAAAACTAATAGTGTTTTACTGCCAAATTTGCAAACAAAAGAGTTTAAAATGCCCTTTGAAACTCATTTTTATGTTCATCAACCACAAATCAGGACCGACAAAACTTATAGTACTTAATTGCAAGAACCACAATAACTGATTGTTGCAGAACTTTGTCTAGCTACCTCCTAGATGTTCAAATATGACTTGGAGTATAATTTATTTCATTGAGAATGAAATTGACTTGAAGTTTTTTGGATCCTTCATTAAGTTAAGCATATCCCATTTCACTGACAGCTCCAATGACATCTTAAAAATATAGAATTTTAACAAATTATTTGGTATATATATATTCTGACATCATGTGTTGGTAAACTTTTAAACATTATATCTTTATACACACAACTGAAGCAGAAATAGATGTGAATATAAACTCATACCTACTAACAAATCAGCACGCCACTTTCCAGCAATGATATCGGCGAATGGTTTAAACTTTAGGATAGCATCAGGAATTTCATGTTTGTTATGATCTTCAACAGGAGTTACCAGTCCATTTCAACTTGAACTTGTGATCAGATGCCTTAAAAATTAAGTCATTGTTTAATACTTGAAAGTTACTTAATGTGTGTGTAGAGTTCTCAGTAATGAGTTTGTCACAAGCAGCTTTGTTTGAGGTTGGTATTATCACTTGAATATCATCGCCCTAATAAACAAATTCAGACAACTCTATATAAATCCAGACCAGAATAATCTTTATAATCAGTGGAAACAAAAAGTATTACTACGTACCTTTGCATCTACAATGACCATTTCGATATGTTCTTTACCATCTTTGACCACAGTCCACTTATCTTTAACCTTAATAGCTAATTTCCAAAAATCTTTTTTGTCAGTAATGTCACCTATGAATTCGAAAGGCCTAGCCATTTGGGTTTCATGAATCAAATTTCATAATCCGATGTGAGTGTATATTCAAAGCGTAATAAATTTGTGTATAGATACAACATACGTAGTGTAATTTCAAGAAATAAGTTTACATGAGATAAGGTAATAGATATTGGATGACAGTTAGGAGTATATTTCATAAAACAAACTTTTAAATAAAAATAAGTTAAAACTGATATTGTGAATACCTTAAAAAAAATAAGTTAAAACTGAAAATGGTAATAGATATTATGAAAATAAGTTAATAGATATTGTGAAAATAAGTTAAAACTGATAAGGTAATAGATATTGTGAAAAATGTCTTTGAATCATGAAAAGCTCAAAAAAATGAAAACTTTGAAAATGACTTTTAATAATGAAAAGCTAAAGAAAATGAAAACTTTCAAAATGGCTTTGAATCATGAACAGCTTAAAAAAAAGGAAAACTTGAAAATGGTATTGAATCATGACCAGCTCAAAAAAAATGACTACTTGAAAATGGATTTGAATCATGGAAAGCTCAAAAAAAGGAAAACTTGAAAATGGTTTTGAATAATGAAAAGCTCACAAAAAGGAAAACTTGACAATGGATTGAATCAAAAAACTCACCTTAACCAACACCGCAGCTGCAAAATAAGGAAACAACAGGATTAAAAGCCAGGCATTACTCTGATATGTTAAAAAAAGAAGATGGAAGAAGAAAGAAGAAGAGGGATAAATTCAATTAACTAGTTTCCTTTTTCTCTAGTTCAAAATCAAGAACTCTAAGCAACCTCCCTTATCCAATGAGCATAACTAGATACACCCAATTGAGCACAAACAAAAATAACACCAACCAATGTTATCTCATCACTCTCAACACCAGCCTCACGCAGCTGAAAAAACTCAAAAGCTTTCTTCGGCGTGGTGATATGTAACCACATCTTGGTTGGGCATTTCGTCAAATACCTTACACGCGTAGTCCAAAAACCTGCATTTTACATACATATGGATAATAGTGTTACCAACCTACAAATCAAAAACAAAATCGAACAGAATGCATGAACATGAAATTGTGATCCCAAACTGGGAAATAGGTACATAATGATATTGAAAATCAAAGATGAAATCGAAGAAATTGAGGGGGAAGGGAAAATCAAAGATTATTGTAGGTGAGAAGAAGGAATAATTGAAAATAAAATCAAGAAATCGGAAAACAAACCTCATGGATTGAACTTGTCAATCACCGTAAGCTTCACTTCAACCATAGTGAACGCTGAATTTTCTGTCGACGGCAACAACACGTCTCGTCAAACACGATTTTGGTTTGGATTTTCAGAATCCCAACAGAAGAAGTGTGACTCGTTGAGTTTGAGAACAATTTATCGTGGCCAGATCTGAGAAGGAATCTCCATTGAATCGCCGAATCTGAGGTGATAAACTGTGAAGATTTCACACTCAGCATCAATATTAACCTCAAAAGATGATGTTGTTGGTGAAGTAAGAAGCATGTTGTTGTTGAAGAAAAGAGTGTGAAGTAAGATGATGTTGCGTGAAGGTTTGCGTGAATGGAGAAGGCCACCGCGTGAGAGGGAAAAGGGATGAGAAGAGGGAAAAGGGAAAGTTACGTTTTCAGAGAAGAGGGAAAAGGGAAAAATGTAATACTGAAAGCTTTTTCCCTACAGGTCATAAGGACCTGATGTAAAATGTAGTCTCTCAGTATTACAAAACTGCCACCGCGTGTATCTTTCCCTACAGGTATTATATCAACTGTTGTGAAAACTTTTTATCATTCACTTTTCCCATCAGTTATTCCTTTCGACTGATGTGAAAACGTTGTTAGTAATTTCAAAAATGCCACCGTGTTAACTATTACATCAGGTATTATTTCAACTGTTGTGAAAACTTTTTTGACCATGTTGTAAAATGTATATTTTCCACTAGTGATTCTTGAACTGGTTTTGAACCACTTTTAAACTGGTTTTCTGCAGACTTGTACCATTTAAGAGCCCAAATAATGTTAAGCCCATTTGAGATCTCTCTTCTAAACTCTTCTTGTGTTCCAAAACGCAACAACAACACAAAACCAAATCTCAACTTCGATCCTCGTTCTCGTTCTCATTCTCTTAGGTAAAATCAATTTCAATTTTCAATTTGAATTCTTAAAAAGCTTTTTTCTTTGCAATGAAAATTGTAATTCGTTTATATTTTAGCAGAGGAGAAGAAGATGAAATGGGAGGAAGCAGAGTGCAAAGGCTTTCTGGAATGCAAAAGCAAGTGCTTAGCTTATACAGAGGATTTCTTCGCGCAACACGTTCCAAACCCGACGAAGAACGCCGCAACATAGAATCCATAGTATCTCAAGAATTTCGCCGCAATTCAAAAGAAATTGATCGGAAGAATTTTCAATACATTGAATATTTACTTCGCCGTGGTCATAAACAGCTTCATCAGCTTAACAACCCTGGTACCACTGGGTTATCTTCATTGCAACTTCATTTATCTAAAGATTAATTAAGTGATTGTCCTTGATTACACTTTTTATCATTTATTTATTTTTAAAAAATAGTGTTTGCTTGTTGATGCTACTAAATATATATAAACCGGTTTTGACCGGTTTTTAATTGAATATAAATTGGTTTGTAAAAAGTGGTTCAGTTCAAAACTGTATGAAGTGGTTCAGTTAAAATATGGTTCAGTACAGTTCAGTTAGTAGTTTGGTTCAGTTAACTGAATATTTTGCACACCCCTAATTGTGATCAAAGATAATCTTAATCTATTCATTAAAGATTATCCAAACAATATATTTGATATATATTTGACAAGTATTTGATTTTGTCATATAGTTGTTTAATTTGAGATATTACATGCATTTAAAATATTGTATGAATATTATTGTTTAAGTCAATTTATAATTATTACAAGGTTTTAAAAAAAATGATTCACAGCACATTTTTTGTTTTGACCAAAATAATTTGCTCGACAAATTTTTTTTTTTAAAAATCCTTTCTTTGTCGTAACGGTGAGAAATCGTTGTGGTAGGTTATGAAAATAATTATACAAGAACGGATTTTTAAACCTCCACGTATTAGAATCGTTGTCGTTGTCGGTAAAAATTCGTTCTCAAAAGTGGGATTTAACTACGGTTTTTAAATGGTAAAATTGGGCCTAAGAGAACGGTTTGAGTAATAACATCGGTACAAAATCGTTGGGGTAGGGCAAAACAAACTGTTCTAAAATTGGACATATTACAACGGTTTTTCTATGGTGACGACTAATAACCGTTGATGTTGTTAAATGCTAAAATTGTACTCAAAAAGTTATTTAAGACTACGGTTTTAACTATGCCGTTGTTGTTTGCGGGAAAAAGCGTTCTGAAATGATAAGACAACGCCTCGGTTTGCCACGACAAGGAAACCGTGCTGGTAGCCAACCAAAACAGTTTTTTTAATTTTTGCAACAGTTTTTTGGCGTTGTCGTAGGATGAAAATGTTGTTGTGATGCATGTGGTACCGTAGTGATCTTAAATCACCCAACTATCAATAGTGATCTTAAATCACCTAACTATCAAATAGTGATCTTAAATCACCCAACTATCAACCGACTATGAATGCATGAATGTTCACGTATGAACTTGACAATGCACACAACTATAAATCATGATCTTAAATCATGTAACTTTCACAACTATTAATTGCATTATCAAATCAATACATCCAAACAATTCATGTTATCATTACGTCATCATTTAATTCACCACATCTTCATTTAAATCACAACTATAATGCATTAAGTTACATCCAACATCATTCACTTCATATTAATGCATTTCACCAAGTTTATTCATAAACATGTCATTCTTGCATTTATTCATCATAAATCACATAATCTACATTTCATGAATAAATTAAATAAGGTTACCTCAACCTATTACTACACCACATTATATTCATGATTCAACTACATTCATACTATTGTAACTGATCATTAAGTCCATTTCCACAATTATCGAGTTTCACAAAATTACCAAATTAGTCTCGTAATCACACTTTAAAATCAATTCATTGCAGGCGATTGTTATCTATCAATGAAAGGTCAAAACAGCATTAAAACAACACAAAAGAAATGCCCAGGAATGTCCAGAAACGTCCCCCTAAGGCCAAAACGCGCAGAACAGCTGATGCTGTTACTGCTAAGGTCGCTGAGAGACCGGGAGCTTCGCTGAGCGAAGTCCTGTTTTCTGGGCAACCAGAAAACAGGGTTTTCGCATACGGGAAGACCCCAAAACTCACCCAAAAATCTCATTATTCATCCCAATTGACCCAAAATCATTTTACAAACAATACCCATGATCAATACACTTAAACTGAACAAAGAATGCAAAATGAAGCATCAAATTGACATGAATTCTAAAGGTTTTTCGGTTATTTTCAAAGTTCATCTCAAAAGTCCATTTTCACCAACAACATAGCAAATAAACTTGTCTAACAACACTAACAATATTTCATCAAGTTCAACATCACCATAATCACCTATTCAAACTATTCCAACATCAACTTATTCATTTAAGACGCAACTTACTAATTTTCACTTAATTAAGTCATTTTAGCAAAACATCAACAACAACAACTTAATCCTCATCAAAGCTACACAACCAACATAATATTTTCATGATTTTCATTATATGACAACAACTTAATCAAAATAGTAGCAACTTAAGCAAATTCACTCAATTAATCAATTTTCTCAAAATTACTTAAATTGCGACTTATTCAACATAACTTCATGTTTTCTCAAACAAAACACATACCCATACTCATAATCAACTTCATAATCATCAAACATCATTCAATTATCATGTTAATCATCAAGATCATCAAAATTCACAAAAGTATCAATTAATCATAATAAAACATGAAGTTTAACATGAAGAAAATGCAATTTCATCAAAGTTTAGCATGCTTAATTTAATCAACAAAAAAGAGCACGAAATTCACCAAAAACAACAACAATTATCATGCAATAATTCATAATCTAAAACACTCAAACCTCATAATTGCTTATTAAACCCATTTGGTAAAAGTAATCTCCCCACTTACCTTAATTCTTCACTTTTCTTGCTACTTCTAATAAAATTCTCCTCTACCCCTTAAGCTCTTCTAGTTTCCTCTTCTCCAAGCCTCTCCTCTCTATATTCTCTCACTCGCCTCTCAAAATTTTGTGTTAGAATGTTTAGTCTAGCTCACCACCACTCACTACTAGTCTATTTATAATATGGTTTTATGGTTACTTCCACTAATGGGCTTAGTCACAATTAATTCGCAAATATTTTCTCTACACTTTTACTTCACTTAAACCCCCCATATTAATTATACACCACTATTCTCTAAAATTCAAATTACTAGTTCTTGCATATTTACAAAAATGCCACTCAAGCACTAATAATTCCACTAACCCACCAATCACACACAAATAATCAATTTAACAAATATAATTAAATAAATAATACTAATTAATAATAACAGATAAATCTAATGCTAAAAATCGGGTTGTTACACTAACAATATAACCTTTAGTAGGTTCTGAATATTGCCACTTATCCACCGAATTAACCTGCAAAACAACATCAAGAAGTAATGCACAACACTCCCCTAACATTTCTTCCTCCCACACAAACAACATCCACCTCCACTTCCAAGCCTCTCCCCCTCACTCCAACCTAGCACACACATATCAACAACTACATCAAAGGATTTCCAGTTAACTCAAATAACTTGACAAATCTAACACTGAGAGGAATACCACCCAATCAAGGATCTGTCCAAAAAAAGTTATTAGCACCAATTCCTATCGACTTCCTCAAGTTATCATCAAACCAATTTCCCATGCCTAAACCAATCCCGCTTCGAACTCCAATCATATTTTCCACCACGAAGAATTTTATCTCCCACCTTCATTCAAAACGACCTCCCACCTCCCTGTCATGCGCCACCAAAACTCTATATCAAAGGTTGTCCCTATCGACATCCTTCAATGCTACTTTCCTAATAATGCAAGGTTAAACTCCCTCATTTTCCTAACCCGAAACCTCCCACATCCTTCACCAAACAAATAGATTCCCAATTTACCCAAAAATATTTCCTAGAATTCTCTCTCCCACTCTCCCACCCACCCCGTTTCCCCACAAAAAAAAACATTTTAAACTAGATTCGATAGAGAAGATGATACATGTGGGAACTTTGAAGAAGGAAAGGAAGTAGATCGATAGAGAAAACATGACAAATTTTAGAAGAATCAATCGACCACCAAAATAAAGAAACTTACTTTTCCAACCTATTAATCAAGCTTTAATAAGGTCTAACAGTGGTACCCAAAAATTCAACCGCCACACATCACCACCTATAGGTAGACAAAGGTACACAAAAGGAATCATCTCAGTCTTACAATCATAAATATTGCTACTTTTGATAACCAAGAATCTGCCATATTTAGACCCACCAACATACTTTATTAAAATTAACTTTCAAACCCGAGATATTCTCAAGTAATATAAGGGCCACACACACAGATCAGACATTTTCCTAACTTTTATCACCCAATATTAAAGTATCATCTACAAACGAAGATGAGATATTTGAATACTTTCCCCATGGCCTACGCTATACCCCGTGAAAAAACCAGAAGTAACCATGGATGTCATGATAATGTTGAAACCTTCAACAACAAGCAAAAAAAGAAAAGGAGAAAGAGGATCACCTTACCTCAATCCCCTCTCTAAAGGGAATTCTTCAGTTGGGCTGCCATTGACAAATACCGATGTTGTTGCGGAGCCAATAAATTACAACATCCACTTATGTCATGATGAAAGAAAGTTCATATTTGGTATAACTGCTTCTAAGTACTGCCAATCAACTGAATCATAAGCCTTTCCAAAATCCACTTTAAAGAGCAAAAATTCTTTCTTCAACGTACGAGTCTCATCAACCACCACATTGCTGTAAAAATCCCATCAAAAATTTACCTTCCTTTAACAAAAGCACAGTGGGAATTCGATATCATATTCCCAATAACCTCCTTTAATCTTTTTGCCAATACTTTTGATAAAACATTATACATACACCCAACCAAAGATATTGACGTAAACTCACCCAAACGTTGAGGACTATCAACTTTTGGAATAAGAGCTATAAAAGTATTGTTGATTCCCTTTGCAAGCTTACCATTTTGATGAAATTCACTGATAAATTACAACATATCATTTTTAATTTTCTCATAAAAATCCTTGATGAAACCAAAATTCATCCCATCTGATCTTGGACTCTTAAAACTCTCACAATCCCAAACTTTCTGCTTCACCTCCTCCATACTAAAAGGTTTAATCAAGTTCATTGAATCCGGATTACATAAGGTTTTAAAATAAAGATTTTCGACCCCCAATCGCTCAGTGTATTTTGAAATGAGAAGAAAAATGGTTAAACACTGCTAATCAGACATTATCAATACCCTCCACTTGACCATGTTAACCTGGATATTGATAATAGTATTTAAACTTTGTTTTCTTGACATAATTCCATGAATTTATTTTTTTGGAATTAGCATCGCCTTCTTTAAGCCACTGCAAACGAGACTTTTGCCAATTCATGTTGGAGTTTATTTTTGACTGAAAAGTAGTAATTTATAGGTTTTTAAGGGTTTCTTTTTATGCTAGTTTAATCGTTTTTCTTTATTTTCTTGAGCTATTTTACTTCAGAACTTTTGTTTTTCTTTCTAGGTAAAAATAAGGAAGAGAAAGCACTTTGGAGAAAAATCACAAAGAGCCAAGCAAGAAAAGTCAAGTTTCAAGGCAAAATTGAGATGGCACGGTCGTGTCACTTTTTACACTGGTCATTCGCCCTTCCTGACCAGACCGTGCCATTACAGGCAGTGTGACCACACACGGCCGTGCGTTCATATGGCACGGTCGTGCTGAAGGGAAATCGACATACAAATGCAGCGGAAGTTTAAAAAATTTGATTTCCTTTCCTTGGATCATTACGAATATCACATGAATCAGTGATAGAGTTGTTATCTCTTAGTGCAGAAACTGTTTCTTTGATCACAGCTGAGCAAGTAAGCAAAGCCTCTACTCGTCCACACGAACGGCTTCCTTTGATTCCCGGTGCTAGCCAAGCGATCAGAGGTTAGGGAGAGAAGTGGGGATTCGTTTCGCCTTTGGGGTTACACGAAAAAGCATTAGCTGATTTCAGCACTAGAGCTTCTATTTATAGAACTCCTTGCTGCACAAAAATCAGCTTGAGCTTCAAAAGCCCATTAGCCCATCAGCTTCCGCTAACTAATTAGCGCCTATTGCTAAACGTACCCCATCATATAAGTACTACTTATATTTCTCCTTTTTACCGTTCTTTTGTGTGTGACCCTATAGGTTCTTGTAACGTTGGCAATAATATTAAATCCTATATTTAATATTATAAACAGTGAGCGGTATCTAGCAACACATCACTGCTACCCAAGTGACAAGAATGTCAAGTGATCTGACGAAACCTTTTCCATGATAATATCTATGTGTACGATTACTCCTTTGTCCTAATATCTTTATTGAACACAGGGCATAGATTACGTCACCCTTGTTTAGTTCAATATCTATATTTCTTGATCCCGAAATATACTGAACAACGAATAAGTCCAATATCTCATATTGACTTAATTCGGCATGGCCATGCATTTTTCCAGTCATATTCCATCAAGAGGCCCAAAGATATATCTCCTGTTATGAGGAGGGACAAATCCCATCTAGGACACTCATGTCCCTCAGCATGATTCGTCAAGTGCCCATTAACCAACGTTATAGTCATCTTGTTACAGACAACGTTCGAATGGCAATAAAACACTTGAGTCCACATCTAGGGATCACAGTGGTTTCAGGTCTAAGAGTGATATACACTATTATCATTGTGAGAATAACTTATGACGATTTCATAACATACTATGTAGTATCCTCACGATGGGTCAATCCAGTATAAATATTACTCCTAATATTTATACCTATGTATAGACTTAATATCTCATATTCATGACCCATGAGATGTGGTCATCAGTCTACATACATAATAGTCTCCATGCTTTAATATTATCCCAATTCATATTAAAGCTTGACTACGGATACATTTAAGAATAATGTTCTTTCTGTTGATGTAATCTCATGATTAAGTCACACTTAATATTCCATCACATGAACTAACTATTCTAGGGACTTTATTTATCTTATAACAAGTGTAATAAAGAACGCCATATTTTATTCAATAATAAAAGTCATGATACATATAAAAGTTTGACATAAACTATTGGCCTCTAGGGCTTATACCAACAATCTCCCACTAGCACTAGAGCCAATCAGGCATAGACCTAATACCCATAGATCTAGTATGACCATCATGCTTCTGCTGAGTTAGAGCTTTAGTCAGTGGATCAGCAACATTGTCTGATGTTGGTACTCTGCATATTTTCACATCTCCTCTATCGATGATTTCTCGAATGAGATGATAGCGCCTAAGTATGTGTTTGGATCTTTGGTGAGATCTAGGTTCTTTAGCTTGTGCGATTGCTCCATTGTTATCACATAACAATTCAATGGGATCCACAATGCTTAGAACTATACCAAGATCAGAGATGAATTTCTTGATCCAAACAGCCTCTTTTGCGGCATTAGATGCAGCAATATACTCGGCCTCAGTTGTAGAATCAGCGACTGTTTCCTGCTTTGAACTTTTCCAGCTAACAGCACCGCCATTTAAGCAAAACACGTATCCAGATTGCGATTTGAAATCATCATGATCTGTCTGAAAACTAGCATCTGTGTAACCAATTACAGAGAGCTCTTCTTGACCTCCATAGATCAAGAAAGTATCCTTAGTTCTTCTCAAGTACTTAAGGATGTTCTTAACAGCAACCCAATGACTGTTACCTGGATTAGACTGGTATCTGCTCGTAGCACTTAAAGCATACGAGACATCTGGTCGAGTACATAACATAGCATACATGATAGATCCAATTGCGGATGCATATGGAACATTGATCATTCGATCCCTTTCTTCATCAGTTGAAGGGGATTGTGCCTTTGACAAACTTATACCTGATGACATAGGTACAAGTCCTTTCTTGGACTCATACATATTGAAACGTCTCAAGACTTTGTCAATGTATGTACCCTGACTTAAGCCAAGCAATCTTTGTGATCTATCTCTATAGATCCTGATTCCTAATATGTAGGAAGCTTCACCTAAGTCTTTCATAGAAAAGCATTTCCCTAACCAAGATTTAATTTCTTGTAGTGTAGGGATGTCATTTCCGATAAGCAATATGTCATCCACATATAATACCAGAAATGAGACTATGCTCCCACTAACCTTCTTGTAAACACAAGGTTCATCTTCATTTTTAATGAATCCATACTGTTGTACAGTTTCATCAAAACGAAGATTCCAACTTCTGGAAGCTTGCTTCAATCCATAGATTGATCGCTGCAATTTGCATACCTTTTGGATGTTATTAGGAATGCCAAATCCTTCAGGTTGTGTCATGTACACATCCTCAAGGAGATTTCCATTAAGGAAAGCAGTCTTAACATCCATCTGCCAGATTTCATAATCATGGTATGCAGCGATAGCAAGTAAGATCCGAATGGATTTAATCATTGCGACTGGTGAAAAGGTTTCATCATAGTCTACACCATGAATTTGTTTGAAGCCTTTAGCAACCAATCGTGCTTTGTAGGTGTTTACCTTTCCGTCCATGTCAGTTTTCTTTTTGAAAACCCACTTGCATCCTATAGGATTAATTCCTTTAGGTGCTTCGACCAAGTTCCAAACTTGATTTGTGTACATGGAATCCATTTCAGATTTCATGGCTTCAAGCCACTTCTCAGATTCAGGACCAGTAATGGCCTCTTGATAAGTCATAGGCTCATCTTGATCCATGAGCAATACGTCACATTCTTCTGATATGAGATACCCATATCTCTCAGGTTCTTGACGTATCCTATTTGACCTACGTGGTTCTTGTGTTATTGGAGTAGGATTTTCTGTCACAACAGTTTGTGTATCCTGCTCTTGTTCCTCCATTGGCGTACTACTTTGTGGGTCTTGAACTTCTTCAAGATCTACCCTTTTCCCAGTAATTTCTTTGGAAACAAATTCCTTCTCAAGGAATACTCCATCTCTAGCGACAAACACTTTGCCCTCAGATGGTTTGTAAAAGTAGTATCCTTTAGTTTCTTTAGGATATCCCACAAAGAAACATTTGTCAGATCTTTGTTCAAGTTTAGTGGACATTAGTCGTTTCACATAAACTTCACAACCCCAAATCTTTAAATGTTTCACATTGGGTTTTCGACCACTCCATATCTCATATGGTGTCTTTTCTATCGCTTTGGATGGAACCTGGTTAAGTGTGTAAGCTGCAGTTAATAAGGCGTGTCCCCAAAAGGAATTTGGAAGATCAGCATGACTCATCATAGATCGGACCATGTCTAACAAGGTTCGATTTCTCCTTTCGGAAACACCATTCCATTGTGGTGTTCCAGGAGGTGTGAGTTGGGATAAGATCCCACACTCTTTTAGATGATCGTCAAACTCTTGGCTCAAATATTCGCCACCTCGATCAGATCGAAGCATTTTGATTTTCTTGCCAAGTTGGTTTTCTACTTCATTTTGAAATTCCTTGAAGAAAGTAAATGATTCAGATTTGTGTTTCATTAGATACACATATCCGTATCTACTAAAATCATCAGTGAATGTAATGAAGTAATAAAACCCTCCTCTAGCAGGTGTGTTTAGTGGTCCACATACATCAGTATGTATGAGTCCCAAAAGATCACTAGACCTTTCACCTGTTCCGGTGAATGGGGTCTTTGTCATCTTTCCCAATAAACAAGATCGACATGTCTCATATGATTCTAAATCAAAGGAGTCCAAAATTCCATCTTTATGGAGTTTGGAAATGCGATTTTCGTTTATATGGCCTAAACGACAATGCCAAAGATAAGTTGGATTCAACTCATTAGGTTTAATCCTTTTCGTATTTATGTTATAGATTGGCATATCAAGATCAAGAATATAAAGTCCATTACTCATAATGGCATTAGCATAGTGAATATTATTCAAATAAATAGAACAACATTTGTCTTTTATTGTAAAACAAAAACCGGACTTGTCCAAACAAGAAACGGAAATAATATTCCTGCTAATTGCAGGTACAAAATAACAGTTCTCTAACTGTATTAAAAGTCCACTAGGTAAAGTCAATTCATAAGTTCCAACAGCTAAAGCAGCAACCTTTGCGCCATTGCCAACTCGTAGATCGACCTCCCCTTTTGCCAATGTTCTACTCGTTCTCAACCCCTGCACATCAGTACAAATATGAGAACCACATCCAGTATCTAATACCCATGATGTAGAAGTAGACATGTTAATTTCTATAACAAAAATACCTGAAGAAGTGGAAGCAACCGTTCCATTCCTTTTATCTTCCAGATATTTTGGGTAGTTGCGCTTCCAGTGCCCGGTCTTACCGCAGTAGAAGCACTTGCCCTCCTTAGCCACGCCTCCAGTAGGCTTCAAAGCTTTGGTTGATGGCTTAGCAACTGCTTTGCCTTTGCCATTTCCCTTAGACTTTTTAGGCTTCTTATTATGCTTTTTGACCTTTCCATTGTTAACCATCAAGATGGTCTTACCCTTTCCCTTCATGTTCTTTTCAGCAGTTCTTAACATTGCTGCAAGCTGTGGAAGAGTTTTGTCCATGTCATTCATTAGGAAATTCATGACAAAATGGCTAAAGCTTTCTGGCAACGATTGCAAGATAAGATCAATAGCAAGTTCCTGCTCAAGGGGTAAACCCAATCGCGCGAGGTTCTCAACGTACCCAATCATCTTGAGTACATGAGGTCCTACAGGACTTCCTTCTGACAGCTTAGTTCCAAAAAGGGCCTTGGAGACATCATACCTTTCATGCCTAGCTTGCTCTTCATAAAGAGTCTTAAGGTGTTCGATCATATCGAACGCAGCCATGTTCTCGTGTTGCTTCTGAAGCTCAGAGGTCATGGTTGCAAGCATGATGCAAGCGACTTCCACGGCATCATTGACATGCTTACTATAAGCATCTCTCTCAGCCCTGGGAGCATTTGCAGCTGGTGCCTCTTCAGGAACAGGTTCATCAAGCACATACAGCTTTTTCTCATGTGTGAGGACAATCCTCAAGTTACGGTGCCAGTCTAAAAAATTTGTTTCATTCAGCTTATCCTTCTCAAGGATTGATCGCAAAATGTTGTTTGAAGTGTTATTTGCCATCTACAATTTAAAATATACAAAATAAGTATCATGAAAATAACATATTTAATTTGGCCTTCAATTAAATACGCTCCCACTATTTTACTCAAATCAAATGACCTTCAAACATTTAATTCGGAAAATCCCGTTGGAAGATTTTCTAGCGGGTTGAAATCCTTATTTCACCTTGTTTTGAGTCAGCTAGGGCTGATCACCCAAAACTCAGCTATTTAGGTAGGAACATTTCCAATTGTATCTCATACAACTTTCAAATCAATTGGGCGAGTAACTCTTACTCTGATCTATCATATAGATACTTCCCAATTCTTGCTTCTAAATTTATTCTAATCATATTAAAATTAATTTAGTTAAGTTAAACCCAATAGAATAACAATCGGGTAAATGAAATTACCGCACCGCGACTTACAAACATAGAACATGTGCTTCGCTAGGGCAGAACCCACACATTCGATATTAGTCTTGAAGGGTGTTATTCTTTTGGAAAGCATTAAACTTAATATATCACTTTGAAGGATTTTATTTAGTTTGATCTCACCTCACCACGGCTTATATATCATATATATTCGCACTCCAATCATTCAAGCATGCATAACAATTATACAAAATAAAAGTGACATGATTATGGCCTCCTAACGCTATGATTCTCCCAAGCCAATGAAAGAATCTAAACTAATCCTAGAAACGACCTTGCTTCTCCAAGCTAGACTTCTAGGGCTAATCCAACGTCAATGGTCCTATTACCTCCTTGTATTCTAATTACATTACATATAAAGAAACTCGTTTTACATACGAGGGATTGGATGAGAAGAGAATGTACATATAGAATTCAAGAGAGAGGCACGACACGCAGGCCGTATTTCAAAAATCCAAAATAAAAGAAATAATAAGACTAAGGCCATAATCATTCACACAACAACAATAAAACACCTTTTATTATTATTAACACCTCATAATTAAATAAATTAAATTAAAACTCGGCGATTGATCACACTACGCAGATTAGTCGGGGGTTCCGCTGCCCGGTCAGCGGACGGGGGTTATAGTCATCTTGTTACAGACAACGTTTGAATGGCAATAAAACACTTGAGTCCACATCTAGGGATCACAGTGGTTTCAGGTCTAAGAGTGATATACACTATTATCATTGTGAGAATAACTTATGACGATTTCATAACATACTATGTAGTATCCTCACGATGGGTCAATCCAGTATAAATATTACTCCTAATATTTATACCTATGTATAGACTTAATATCTCATATTCATGACCCATGAGATGTGGTCATCAGTCTACATACATAATAGTCTCCATGCTTTAATATTATCCCAATTCATATTAAAGCTTGACTACGGATACATTTAAGAATAATGTTCTTTCTGTTGATGTAATCTCATGATTAAGTCACACTTAATATTCCATCACATGAACTAACTATTCTAGGGACTTTATTTATCTTATAACAAGTGTAATAAAGAACGCCATATTTTATTCAATAATAAAAGTCATGATACATATAAAAGTTTGACATAAACTATTGGCCTCTAGGGCTTATACCAACACGTGCGCCCTTCCAGTTCTTCATATTCTGCGGTTTTGGAACTTGGCACGACCGTGCACCCATATGGCACGGCCGTGTGTGTTATGCAGTCAGATTTTATGATTGAAAACTCTTGGAATTGACCAATTATTGCTATATAATTTGTGTTTAATTCTTTGTCCATGGCTTTAGGCTATAAATAGAGCTCTAATCAGACTAGTTTCTCAGCTTGGAATGAGTGTAGAGTTACTATAGTGAGATTGTAACTCCATCTTGTTCTAAGTTCACCTACTTATAAAATTTCTGCACTTTTACAATTCATTGCAATGTACATTATTGTTCTTTATATTTCTGCTCTTTACTTTTCCGCATATTTACAATTCTTGTCTTTACTTTCTTGCTTTTATAATTTATGCAATTTATAATTTGAGATTGTTGGAAGAGTCTAATGACTAGATCCTAATCAAACCAAGCCAAGACTCTATTTTATTCAAAACCATTTTCCTATCTAATCTGATCGTTTTTTAACTCAATAGCAAGTGTTGAACGAAGTACCGAACGGGGAAGTTCAACAACTACTATTTCATCATTTCAAATATCAAGTGAAGTATCGAACGAAGAAGCTTGATATTGGAACAAATGAGATTAGCCAAGGCATCTCAAAGCTTAATGGGAACACCCCAAAGCTTGAGGTCATAAGATTCATGCTTAATGGGTCTCATATTGCAATCAACCATGAGAATAGGCGTGATTGTTATTGGGATACATTCATGTATTTCGAAAGGAAACATGAATTACCTTAGAGAATCTTGTCTTTGGAAAATGGATTCAATATAGAATAGAGATATATGCTTGACCATTTAAGATTCTGTCATTAGATATACCAATAATCCCAAGATGCCTTTTATTTTATAAAACTTAATCATAGATATTTTCCAACTAAAAAACTTAATTCGTTCAGCTAACGTACTCTTAAAAACTTAGTCGGTACTTACTAAACTCCATGTGGATCGATATTTTTACTACTCGATAATAAATGTGCACTTGCGGTGACGTATCATAGACAAAGTATAAAAATTAGACCTATGAACGTGAAGCTCATCCACTTCTTCCTCCACCAAAATAGATTCCTCCCCTTTGAAGTCAAGAGAAGAAATCCAATCTTTCGTTTCTTTCATTCTACCCTCCAAATTCAATTTTAGTTATAGTGAAGACTTCATTCAGTCTCTCACAAGTTTCTCGCGAATCAATTATTCCCATGAAAGAAATGAAAATTAGTCTCAGACATTTTCATATTGGAGACTAATTAGTTTCTCTAAGATAATGAGTTATGGACTAATTTATCCTCGGTATAAAAATGTAAGAAGCTAATTTGGGTTAATCTTTTTGTTAGAGACTGAAACTGGCAGCGAGAAAATTGTATGGGACCGAAATGGCTTCTTCACTCTTTTGATATTAACAAAGCTGGAGTAATCAATACAAAATAATTAACTGAAAAAATAATGTAAATTATTAAATATTATAAAAGATGTCCATTATGTCTAGTTTAATTGACAATATTGATAGTACTAAACTGGAAGCCTTCACTTGATCTCAAACTCGAAACCTCGCAATTGTCTTTGTAAATTTTAGATAATGCTTGAAACCTTGAATACATGGCTTCAATATCCTCATCTTCATTTTGAAGAGCTCATACTGATTTACCAATTGGTTAGCTTTGGCTTCCCTAACGTGCTGATTCCTTTCATAAGTAGAGCACGTGGATTCAAAGACAGTCTTGGCAGTAGATCTGTTGATAATCTTATGGTACTCTGAGTGAGGTAGTGCATTCCTTCTACATCAAAATCAACTTCTATGCCATCTTCTATGAGATCCCACAGCTCACCATCAATATTCATGATTTGGTTGTACATCTTGCTTTTCCACTAGGAGAATTGAGCAGCATTTCCATTGAAGAAATGGGGTTTCTTGGAATACCGTTTCTTTTCAACATTTGGCGTTTCTTAATCATAATACACAACATCATGATGGTTTCTCTTTGAAGTGCTTGGTTCACTATCACGAGACATTTTTTTCCCTCTGGATCTTTTTCTGTGGCACAATTAAGTGACAGAGCACAGACTGTGCTCTGATACCAACTAAAGGTGAGAAAAACACAAAAAGGGAGGCTGAATTGTGTTGGATTTTTCTGGTTTCTTTTTCTAAGTGTTAAAAAATTGTTCAGAATCTGAGTTATACATATTCTGATACAGAGTCTGAGTAGCGGATATAGTACAGAACATAAAGAGAATGAGAGAGAGAGAGAGAGAGAGAGAGAGAGAGAGAGAGAGAGAGAGAGAGAGAGAGAGAGAGAGAGAAAGAGAGTGAGAGTGAGAGAGAGAAAGCAGACACAAAGCAATTTTATACTGGTTCCTCCTACAACCCAGGAGTAGTCCTGTCCCCTTGCACTTCCAAGGGATTTCACTATAATCACTCAGGAGTACAAATTGCTAAGGGACTCTTCCAAGAGACTTCTTATGCTTAAGCACACCTGCTGAAGACTTCCTGCTCTAAGACTCTGTTGGAACAAAATGTATGAACAACTCTCTTTTTGGATAAAGAGGGAGATTGTTGGAACAATATGTAGAACAACTCTCTTTAAGGTTTTGATGATAACAAAGTGTTAAAAAGAAAATTGGTATTGCTAATGCTTTGTTCTAAGTTGTGCAGAACCATATTCTTAATGATGATTAATTAATAATGGTTATGGAAGAACAAGCTAAGAGCAAGAAGGAAAGCTTAGAAGCTATGTTGCATGTTTGAAGGAAAACTGGGTCTGAAGGCTGAGTCTGAAGACTGAGTCTGAAGAGTGCTTCTGAAGGCAGAGTCTGAAGCCTGCGCCTGAATGCTGAGTCTGAGGGTCAACGAAAGTCAACGTCTGAAGACCAGCGTCTGATGAACAGTGCATCTGAAGTCTGAGTCTGAAGACCAGCTTCTGAAGTACTGTTCCTGCGAAGCTTCTGAAGTCTGACGTGGATGTTAAAGCAACTATTACTATGCGCATTTAATGCCTGCAATGTCAGAACAACTCCAATGGAACAGTTGTCTCCCTGACCTGAACATTCCCCAGCTTTAAGGAAAGAAAATTCAAAAATGGTTGCTGCTCTGTTATCTGCTAGGTTTCAGCACACAATTTCAGCTATCCTAGCTCAAGATTTGCAACGGCTCTTTGCTTAATTCCTGGCTTTCTTCAACTGCTCTAATTTCCTCTATATAAGGATGAAGAATTGAAGAAGAAAATTGATAAGACTCTTGAAACAAAACAACTGAACTTGTGCTCTGTTTTTCTGTCCAGAATTTGTAGTTCACTAAACTCTTAGAAATTCTTTCAATCTTTTGTATCTTAGAATTTCTTAAGGTTAGAGTCTTATACCTGAGTTGTATTAAGTGAACACCTCTGATATTTGATCAAGTGTTCAACCCAAACTTACTTTCTTTGTAATTCAGTTTGGTTCAAGTCTCAGTCTGCGTACTGAGCATTTGCAGTCTCATTACTTAGTGTTCTGAGCAATTAGAGTCTCATTCCTTTGTGGTATGAGCAGGGAAGTCTCATTCCTTTGTGTTCTGAGCAACGTAGTTTCATTCCTTTGTGGTCTGAACATTAGAAGTCTCTTCCTTTGTGGTTGAGCAACTGGAAGTCTCTTCCTTTGTGGTTGAGCAATTGTAATCAATCTGATTATAGTTAAAATCTCTTGTTAGTAACAAGGGGACTAGAATACTTCCAACTTATGGAAGGAACTAGTATAAAAACATTGTGTATCTCCCTTTCCTTCTCTATTTTCATTTGAATCTGCTGCTAATTAACCTTGATAAAAGTTCAGAACTTGATTCTGAACTTAACATTATTTTTGAGAAGAAAAGAAACTTAAGTTTTTGAGTCCACACAATTCAACCCCCTTTCTTGTGTGTTTTTCTCACCTTCAGTTGGTATCAGAGCTCCGGTTCTGATATTAACACTTAACAGTGTGTTAGTGAGATCCTGAGAAAAACATGTCATCAGAAGGTTCACCTCCACCCCCTCCCAGAAATCAAAGAGGTACTGGTACATCATATTCATATCACTATGGTACTGAAGAAAGAAAATCCAGGTCACACAATAAACCCCCTATGTTTACTGGTGACCCAGAAAAGTTCTCATGGTGGAAGAGCAAAATGTACAGTCATATAATTGGGATTGATGATTCATTATGGGATATAATAGAAGATGGAATCACAATTCCAGTTGATGAAGAAGGTGTTGCTGTCAACAGAAGAGGTTTAAGTGATGCATAAAGAAAGATATAAAGAAAACATCACAATGTGAAAGGAATCATTGTGGATTCCCTACCTCACACTGAGTACCAGAAGTTGAGTGACAAATCTACAGCAAAGGCCATCTTCACATCCCTCTGCTCTAACTATGAAGGTAACAAAAAAGTTAGAGAAGCTAAAGCTCACATTCTTGTTCAGCAATATGAATTGTTCAGAATGAAAGAGGATGAAAATATTGAGACAATGTTCTCAAGATTTCAGACTCTGGTTTCTGGACTTCAGATTCTGAAGAAGAGTTATACCACAGCTGATCATGTGAACAAAATCCTAAGAAGTCTGCCATCTAAATGGAGACCCAAGGTGACTGCTATTGAGGAAGCTAAGGATCTAAATACTTTAAGTATTGAAGATCTTATAAGCTCCCTCAAGGTGCATGAACTGGGACTTAATGAGGATGAGTCTGTTAGAGAACCAAAATCAATAGCACTGAAATCTAAAAGAAAGCCTGTTAAAGCTCTGAAAGCTATTGAATCTGAAGAAGAATTTCCTGAGGGACTGAAGAAGATTCAGATGCTGAAGAGCTTGCAATGCTTTCTAAATGAATTCCGTATCAAATGAATAGAAAGAAGAAATTCTCTAACTGAAGCAGTAACTTTAGAGGATCTGGTTCAAAGAGGGAAAACCAGAAGGACTGCTACAACTGCAAGAAGCCTGGGCGTTTTATTGCTGACTGTCCTGATCTTCAGAAGGATAAGTCAAAAGAAAAATCTAAGAAGCCCAGCTCAAAGTCTAGTAATTTCAGAAAACAAACTTAAAAAGAGTCTCATGGCAACATGGGATGATCTGGACAATGAGTCTGAGTCTGATGAAGAGGAAGCAAACCTGGCTTTGATGGCAACTGCATTTTCTGATGCAGAATCTTGTTCAGACTCAGATGATGAAGATGAGGTATATTCTGAACTCACTAGATCTGAATTAATTGAAACAGTTAAAGATCTTATGAGCCACCTCAAAAGCAAGTTAGGAGAAATAAAATCTTTGAAAAATAAAACTAACTTGCTGTTTGAAGAAAATCTCAAACTTCAGAATCAAATCATTGAGTTTGATGAAGAAGTAAGAGAACTCAAAGATGAGGCTCATAAGAAACCTGAAGAAATTCCTAATGAACATGAAATTGCTCTTCAGGACTTTATTTTAACTGGAATTAAATGAAGTAAAGTTGCTTCTATGATTTATAGTATTTACAGAAACAAAGGTGAAGGTATTGGATTTAACAATGATTCATTCAATCTTTCAAATGAATCAAACACACCTTCTTGTTCTGAAAATATTATGAAAGGCAATGGGATATGCTTTGTGCCTGCTTCTGATAATTCTGAGAAACAGAAATTAGCAGAAACTGAGACTGAGTCTGAAGTTCTGAACTGCTCAGACTCTAAATCTTCTGAACCTAAGGGTAAGATGAAGGCAGATGTTAAAACCTTGCCTAAGTCTAAGCCAAAAGTCCTAAGACTAAGAGTATGAGAAAATCAGACTCTAAACCTGAAAATGTTCAGAGTCTGAAGAGTTCAGAACCTGAAACTAGTAAGTCTCAGAGTCTGAATAATTCAAATTCAAATTTTACAAAGACTGGGTTTATGAAAACTTCAAAAACTACTAAACCAGTCAATACAAAACATTTTCAATCTCAGAATGTTAGGCAAAGCAAGCAAAAGCAAGCCAATCTGTCATCTGCTTCTGACTGTTTTAAGAAAGATAAAACTGAAGCTTGCCTTGTGTCTGAAGCTAACAAAATTAGAATTCTGAAGAAATCAGAACCAAAGTGCTCAATGGTTCAAACTCTAAACAAATCAGAACCAAAGACTTTCAAGTCTCAGGTTCTGAAGAAATCTGAGTCCAGACCTTTGAGAATTCAGGTTCTGAAGAACTCAGGTTCTAAAACCCAGACTTATTCAAGATTTAAGGATTCATATCCTAAATATCTGAACAATTATGAGTTCCATAACTTCAGACACAAGATGAAAAAGCCAAAACCTTTCAGGACTAACCACAAAGGACCCATGAAAATCTGGGTACCTGTTGAGTATTTTGGTGTTGGCTGCATTGTTTGGCAAAACCAAGGTATTGAATAGAAGCATCTTAGTATCTAGAACATTTCTTCAGTTGGAAGTTTTCTCATTTGAAACTGTTCAGTAGCAGAAATTTACATCAGAAGCTGAATGCTCATCAGAAGCACTGTAGCACTTCAGAAGCTGATTCAGGTTCTGATGCTCATGTTGACTTTTGTTGACTTCATCAGAAGCTGCATATTTTCAAGTTATTCTTGCGCGAATCTTTGCAAGATATGCTAAGGTTTTATTATGAATTAAAGCTTCTAGATTGCTGGTTGATTTGAAGAAGATTTTATTGAAGATTTGGTTCAAAGATATGAAATTCATATTTTCCTGTTATAATCTTTAAAAGATTCAGAACAGTTTTATTTGTTACATTATTGGACCAATCTTATTTCTGTAACAAATCAAATCAGAAGATTAGTTTTATTTTGCAAGACTGAAGGCTATATAAGGAGGAGGGCTGCTGCTATTCAAGATACGAGATTTTAGAGTGTTATTTCAGAAATAGAGTCTGTGTTTTAAACTTAGTGTTTTATTTGTGCACCACTCAATGTTTGAGTTGGTTTAGTGTTTTGATAGAGTTGTAATTCATTCTAAGCCTTTAGGTACGAATGAAGTTTTGTCTTTGAAGTTTTCTGAAAAACAGGGTAGTTGAGTTTCAGAACTGTTTAAGTTCAAAGGGTAGTTCAAGTAGCTGGGTTGCAGTTGCTTGAATAGGAAGTTAGAGGTTTTCTAATACTCAACGTGTTGGGTAGAATTCAAGACTAGGAGGAAGTTAATTGCTTAGGCTGGGAACTGGGAGTCAGTGTCTTGAGTCATAAGGATTAATTCCTATAGTGGAATTCCTTCCTGGATTGGTATCCCCCAGAGTAGGAGGTGTTTACTCCGAACTGGGTTAACAAACCTTGTGTGTTTTTAGCTTTCCTGCACATTTATTTTTCTGCCTGTTATTGCTTTTATAATTGTGCTAAGTTCTGATCAGAACCTGTTGAGTTTTTAATCAGAACCAGAACCTGTTAAGTATCTTTGCCTGGCCAGAATTTCAATTGGCATCAGAGCAGGCACCCTGCCTGTAATTTGGGTGAGATCCAGAGGCATTAATTACTGGCAAGCATGGATAGAGAAGGAGGATATGTCAATAGACCACCCCTACTAGATGGCACAAACTATGAGTATTGGAAGTCTAGGATGTGTGCTTTTCTAAAGTCTATTGACAGCAGGACGTGGAAAGCTGTGATTAAAGGCTGGGATCATCCTGTGTATACAGACAAAGATGGTAACAAGACTGAGGTTCTGAAGCCTGAGGAGGAATGGACCAAAGCTGAAGATGATCTGTCACTGGGAAATTCAAAAGCTTTGAATGCTATCTTCAATGGTGTTGATCAGAACATGTTCAGACTCATCAAACAATGTACTGTGGCTAAGGATGCTTGGGAAATTCTGAAGACCACTCATGAAGGAACTTCTAAGGTGAAGATGTCCAGATTGCAGCTGCTGACCACCAAGTTTGAGAACCTGAAGATGAAGGAGGATGAAAATATCCAGGATTTTTATATGAATGTGCTTGACATGGCAAATTCTTTTGATTCTCTTGGTGAAAAGATGTCTGATGAGAAGTTAGTGAGAAAAATCCTCAGGTCCCTGCCCAGAAGGTTTGACATGAAGGTTACAGCAATTGAAGAGGCTCATGATATCACCACTATGAAGCTTGAGGAGCTGATTGGGTCTTTGCTCAACTTTGAAACTGCCTTTTGTAAACAGACTGAGAAGAAAGGAAAAAGTGTAGCTTTTAGTGTGAATTCTGAAGCTGATGATCAACAAGAGTCTGAAGAAGATGACTTATCAGAAGCTCTGGTGTTGCTGGGAAAACAATTCAACAAGATTCTGAAGAATGTCAACAGAAAAGCCAAAGCCAAAGGTCAGAATTTCAGATTCAATAACAAAAAGCAACAAACTGATGAGAAGAAGACCAAGTCTGAGGAGAAAAGTAACCAAGCCAAAGGTGTGCAGTGCTATGAGTGTGAGGGTTATGGACACATCAAATCTGAATGTCCTACTTTTCTTAAGAAGCAGAAGAAGAGCCTAGCTGTTGCATGGTCTGATGATGGTTCTGAAGATGATGATGTTAGTGAATCTGGTATGTGTGATACTGGTCTGGTAGTGAGGTCAGGAGCTATCTTGAAGAAGGAACCTGCTTTAGAGTCTGAGACTTTTTCAGAGTCTGACTCAGAGTCTGAAGGTTCATCTGTGTCTGAAGCTGTTAAAACTTCATATGATGAACTAGCTGACAACTACAGGAAGCTGTATACCAGAAGTGCTGAGGTTTGCAAACAAGTTTTGGATCAGAAGGAGACTATTCTTCAACTGGAGGCTGAAAAAGGAGAACTTCTTGTGCAGAATTCAGATTTGAAAGAAGAAGTGAACCAGTTAAATTCCCAACTTGAACATATGAAAAAGCAGGTTAGAATGATGAATACTGCTACTGATAAGTTGGAGGACATTTTGGGGAATCAGCAACAAGGAAAAACTGGTTTAGGTTTTGTTGATCAGACTCAGATTCCTAAACAGATGAGTTTTGTTCCTGCTACTCAAGCTCATGATTCTATGGCTGGAATATCAAAGAAGAGACCTCAGAAGCAAGTCCAGATGAAAGGTCAGAATCATATTCAGATGAGACATCAAAAGCAAGCTCAGAAGAGACCTCAGATGCTACCTCAGAAGCAACCCCAGAAGTACAACAGAAGAAGGAGGAATCATACCTGGACTTGTCATCATTGTGGTAAGAAGGGACATATCAAACCTTTTTGCTTCAAGCTTTATGGCTATCCTGAACATTTTCAGTATAGAAGAGTTGAACCAGCTGCTATCAGACACAATGTTCAGAAGGTGTGGAAGCCCAAAGTTCAGAATGTAGGCCTGATTGCTCATACTTCTTTGAGAGCTACCTCAAAAGAAGACTGGTATTTTGATAGTGGGTGTTCAAGGCACATGACTGGTGTGAAGAAGCTGCTTAGCAATATCAGACAATATTCCAGAAGCTATGTGACATTTGGAGATGGAGCAAAAGGAGAGATCCTGGGTATTGGTGATTTAAACTGTGAAGGCTTACCTAGACTGAATGATGTGCTACTGGTGGAAGGTTTAACTTCAAATCTGATCAGTATTAGTCAGCTATGTGATCAGGATTTAAAAGTGAATTTCAACAAGCAGGAGTGTATTGTTACTGATCAGGAAGATAAGATTCAGATGAGAGGCTGCAGATCCAAAGACAATTGTTACTTGTGGGTTTCTGAAGAAGAAAGAAGTCTGACTTCTTGTCTTATGAGTTCAGAAGAAGAAGTCAAACTCTGGCACCAGAAACTGGGACATTTGCATCTGAAAGGCATGAAAAAAATCCTAAGTACTGAAGCTATCAGAGGTGTACCTAATCTGAAGATCAATGAGGACAATGTTTGTGGTGATTGTCAGATTGGTAAACAAACAAGAAAGTCTCATCCCAGATTAGTTCACCAGGTAACTACTAAAGTACTAGAACTTGTTCATATGGATTTAATGGGGCCTATGCAAGTAGAAAGTATTGGAGGAAAGAGGTATGCTTTTGTAATGGTAGATGACTACTCAAGATTCACATGGATCAACTTTGTTAGAGAAAAGTCTGACACTTTTGAAGTTTTCAAAGAGATGTGCATCCAACTACAAAGAGAGAAGGATAGTGGGATTATCAGAATCAGAAGTGATCATGGCAAAGAATTTGAAAACAAGAGCTTTTCAGAATTCTGTGCTTCTGAAGGTATAAAGCATGAGTTTTCTGCACCTATCACACCCCAGCAAAATGGTGTAGTTGAGAGGAAGAATAGGACTTTGGCAGAATGTGCAAGAGTGATGCTGCATGCTAAGAAACTTCCATATATGTTCTGGGCTGAAGCAATGAACACTGCATGCTATATCCATAATAGAGTGACTCTGAAGAAAGGAACAGCATCTACTTTGTATGAATTATGGAAAGGAAGAAAGCCAACTGTCAAATATTTCCATGTTTTTGGGAGCAGATGCTATATTTTGGCTGATAGAGAAAATAGGAGAAAGCTGGATCCTAAGTCTGATGAAGGCATATTTTTGGGATATTCAGTAAACAGCAGAGCTTACAGAGTGTTTAATTCCAGAACCAAGGTTGTGATGGAGTCCATTAATGTGGTAATTGATGATCTGACTGCTGAGAAAGATAGAAGTGAGCCTGAAGTTGTTCCAGAGTCTGAAGATTCAGAAGAACAAACTTTAGAAGCAGAAAAGCATTCAGAATCTGAAGAAGCAGAAGATCAACCAGGTCAAGTTCCTAATGGTAAAGGGCCATCAATTAGAGTTCAGAAGGATCATCCTAAAGAGCTAATCATTGGAAGTTTGGATCAAGGTGTCAGAACCAGGA
This sequence comes from Medicago ruthenica, assembly GCA_018208015.1. Classification (NCBI taxonomy): domain Eukaryota; kingdom Viridiplantae; phylum Streptophyta; class Magnoliopsida; order Fabales; family Fabaceae; genus Medicago; species Medicago ruthenica. The sequence continues at coordinate 55,056,556 of CM031377.1, read as the reverse complement.
GATCAGATGCTGCTGCTACTGATTCATGCTTTGTGTCAAAGGTTGAGCCTAAAAATGTGAAAGAAGCCCTAACTGATGAATTTTGGATTGAAGCAATGCAAGATGAGTTGAATCAATTCAAAAGGAGTGAAGTGTGGGATCTGGTTCCAAGACCTGAAGGGTTGAATGTGATTGGGACTAAGTGGATATTCAAGAATAAAACAGATGAAAATGGTACTGTAGTCAGAAACAAAGCAAGGTTGGTTGCTCAAGGCTATACTCAAGTAGAGGGATTGGATTTTGATGAGACCTTTGCACCTGTGGCCAGACTAGAATCCATAAGACTACTGTTGGGTGTATCCTGCATTCTCAAGTTCAAATTATTCCAGATGGATGTGAAGAGTGCATTTCTGAATGGATATTTGCAAGAAGAGGTATATGTTGAACAACCTAAGGGTTTTGTGGATCCTAAGTTTCCAGAACATGTGTACAAGTTAAAGAAGGCTTTATATGGATTGAAGCAAGCACCAAGGGCATGGTATGACAGGCTGACTCAGTTTCTTGTGGCTCAAGGTTACAGAAAAGGAGGTTCTGATAAGACCTTGTTTGTGAAAGATGAAAATGGGAGTCTGATGATTGCTCAGATTTATGTGGATGATATAGTGTTTGGAGGGATGTCTCAGAAGATGGTCAAGTTATTTGTTCAGCAAATGCAGTCAGAATTTGAAATGAGCTTAGTTGGTGAACTTACTTACTTTCTTGGGTTACAAGTCAAACAAATGGAAGATACAATCTTCATTTCTCAAAGTAAGTATGCCAAGAACATAGTGAAGAAGTTTGGAATGGAATCAGCTGCTCACAAGAGGACACCAGCTGCTACCCACCTGAAGTTAACTAAGGATGAACATGGAGTTTCAGTAGACCAAAGTCAGTACAGAAGCATGATTGGGAGCCTATTGTACTTAACTGCAAGCAGGCCTGATATCACATTTGCTGTAGGAGTTTGTGCAAGATATCAAGCTGATCCTAAGATGAGTCATCTGACACAAGTGAAGAGAATTCTGAAGTATGTGAATAGCACAAGTGACTATGGAATCATGTTTTCACATAGTTCAAGTTCTGAACTGATGGGATTTTGTGATGCTGACTGGGCTGGAAGTGCTGATGACAGGAAGAGCACTTCAGGAGGATGTTTCTTTCTAGGAAATAATTTAATTTCCTGGTTCAGCAAGAAACAAAATTGTGTTTCATTGTCAACTGCTGAAGCTGAGTACATTGCTGCTGGGAGTAGTTGCTCACAACTGGTGTGGATGAAACAAATGCTGGAGGAATACAACATTGAACAAAGAACTATGACCTTATTTTGTGACAATTTGAGTGCAATCAACATCTCTAAGAATCCAATACAGCACAGCAGAACTAAACACATTGATATCAGACACCATTTCATCAGAAACCTTGTGGAGGACAAGATTATTCAACTGGAACATGTGAACACTGAAGAACAAGTTGCTGACATATTCACAAAGGCCTTGGATGCTAAACAGTTTGAGAATCTGAGAAGCAAGTTAGGAGTGTGTTTGCATGAAGAGTTATAGCAATTACTGCAAACTGGATGTGAGGAAGATAGAGTACCTGCCAGTTGTGCCTATGTTAAGTGTGATCCTGAACCTGAGTCTGAATCTAACAAGTTTTCAAGGATCTGTGCTACCTGTTTTGATTTTATTCCCTATTTGAAGATTATGATTTGTCAGAATTTTGTGGCTAAAAAGGGGGAGAAAATCTTATGTAATGTGTTGGCTCTGATACCAAAAGTCTTATGCAAAGTGTTGCTGCTCAGAAGTTCAAACTTCAGATGTTCAGTTTTCAGTGTGGTTCAGAAGTTATTTGTGAAGCTCAGAGTTCAGAACAACAAGAGCTGTCAAGATGTTATTGAGGGGGAGTATGTGTTTGAGGGGGAGTATGTGTCTCAGGGGGAGTACAAGACTGCTATGATCCTGAGTGTTTGTGGTCCTGAAGAACAATTGTGTGCAGCTCCTGAAGTGTTGGTTCTGATATGCTCTGATACCATATATTCAGAAGTAAGGGGGAGTTTGATGTATGCTGAGTGTTTGTTGAGTTACAGGGGGAGTGTGTGTGATGATCAGGAGTTGATCAGTAGCTCTGATACCTTGGAGTAGCTCTGATACCTTGTTTGTGATGATCAGGATTTGATCAGTAGGTTATGTGTGCTTCAGTAGCTGATTTGAACTGAAGCTGGTTTGTGTTTCTCATGATAGTCATAAATGAATCCGCTGCTAATTACTATGTTATGATTGATCATTGTGGAGTTCTTCATTGCTGAGTTGTTTATAAGGGAGATTGAAGAACTTGGATGGTTTTAGCCAAAAATTTGCCAAAGGGGGAGATTGTTGAGTATTTTGGTGTTGGCTGCATTGTTTGGCAAAACCAAGGTATTGAATAGAAGCATCTTAGTATCTAGAACATTTCTTCAGTTGGAAGTTTTCTCATTTGAAACTGTTCAGTAGCAGAAATTTACATCAGAAGCTGAATGCTCATCAGAAGCACTGTAGCACTTCAGAAGCTGATTCAGGTTCTGATGCTCATGTTGACTTTTGTTGACTTCATCAGAAGCTGCATATTTTCAAGTTATTCTTGCGCGAATCTTTGCAAGATATGCTAAGGTTTTATTATGAATTAAAGCTTCTAGATTGCTGGTTGATTTGAAGAAGATTTTATTGAAGATTTGGTTCAAAGATATGAAATTCATATTTTCCTGTTATAATCTTTAAAAGATTCAGAACAGTTTTATTTGTTACATTATTGGACCAATCTTATTTCTGTAACAAATCAAATCAGAAGATTAGTTTTATTTTGCAAGACTGAAGGCTATATAAGGAGGAGGGCTGCTGCTATTCAAGATACGAGATTTTAGAGTGTTATTTCAGAAATAGAGTCTGTGTTTTAAACTTAGTGTTTTATTTGTGCACCACTCAATGTTTGAGTTGGTTTAGTGTTTTGATAGAGTTGTAATTCATTCTAAGCCTTTAGGTACGAATGAAGTTTTGTCTTTGAAGTTTTCTGAAAAACAGGGTAGTTGAGTTTCAGAACTGTTTAAGTTCAAAGGGTAGTTCAAGTAGCTGGGTTGCAGTTGCTTGAATAGGAAGTTAGAGGTTTTCTAATACTCAACGTGTTGGGTAGAATTCAAGACTAGGAGGAAGTTAATTGCTTAGGCTGGGAACTGGGAGTCAGTGTCTTGAGTCATAAGGATTAATTCCTATAGTGGAATTCCTTCCTGGATTGGTATCCCCCAGAGTAGGAGGTGTTTACTCCGAACTGGGTTAACAAACCTTGTGTGTTTTTAGCTTTCCTGCACATTTATTTTTCTGCCTGTTATTGCTTTTATAATTGTGCTAAGTTCTGATCAGAACCTGTTGAGTTTTTAATCAGAACCAGAACCTGTTAAGTATCTTTGCCTGGCCAGAATTTCAGTACCTAAGTCTGAGATCATTTATATTGCAGATATGCTTGTCATCCAGAGAAAAGGAAAGGTCCTGGTACCTGGACAGTGGATGCTCGCATCATATGACAGGATACAAGTCTATGTTCCAAACCCTGACTCTGAAAGAGGGATGAACTGTGGGGTTTGGAGGAAGTCAGAAAGGAAAGATCATTGGTACTGGTAAGATAGGTAATTATTCCCTGTACATTGATGATGTTTGGCTGGTAGATGGACTTAGACATAATTTACTTAGCATAAGTCAATTATGTGATAGTAATTATGAAGTCTTGCTCAATAAGAACACTTGTACTGTAATTAACAACAAAGATAAATCTGTAGTGTTCAAAGGAAACAGGAAAAACAATGTTTATAAAATCAATTTTTCAGAATTGGTTCAGCAGAAGGTAGTTTGCCTTCTGTCTGTGAGTGATGAGAAATGGGTATGGCACAAAAGGTTGGGACATGCTAACTGGAGACTCATCTTGTAAGACCCTAGATTTTGTGTACAGTGGTTTGTAGAGCGTTAGCGGTGGCTACGTGTCTTAGAGTTTTAAGGTTAGTGTTTTGTGTTATATTTTGTGTAATATAACTGTTTTTGCTGTTTTTGAGCCTGTTTCGCGCTTGTACGCCGAAAAGGAATGAGATTTGGTTTATGAGTTCCTTTTATAAATAGGAAGTTTTCCATGAAAATAGTTTTCGGAGGTTTGACTTTATTTGAGTTTTTGATAAACGAAGAGAAGATTTTTATCAGTCGTTTAAAATTTTGCAGACTCCGAATTTTGTGAAAATTTAGAGATGAGTTTTATATATCGACGCGAGTCGGAAAATACTTTCAGAAAAATTTTAGAAGGTACGGTTTGAAAATTCAGTCGGAGAAACTGTTTTATCGATAATTTTTGAAAACGGAATATTGTGGACGTTTATTCCGTATACTGTTATTTTTGTATGTTTTGCTTGTCGCGACGCGCGAGAGCTGAGTACGAGGGTGTTTTTCCAAGAGGGAAAAATATCTAGAGGTGTGTTATGAGGACTTGATCTAGAGGGCTAGGGATTAGCCATGGAAAGTGTTTTTTGATCCAATGGGTGAGATTGAACAAGAGGAAATAGTTAGTAAAGAGTAGTAGACTTTTGGGGACTTAGAGAGAGAGAGAGAAAATTCATTTTCCCAACACTCTATCTTCTTCTTCTACACGTGAGTTCCATTCCTCTTTCTAGAGTTTCACAAAAATTTTATTTTCTCCATTGTTGGACCTTGGAAGCTTGGAAAAATTCTAGAGAAAGTTGTAGAAGTTGTTTGCTAAGGTAATAACTTCTTCCTTTACTTTAGCTGGCCAAACCATTAAGGTTTGATGTATTTTTGGAATTTTATTTGTTGAGAAAATTGGTAGAATATGGCTATACTATGTCCTAGGCCATGAGGATGATTCATGAGTGAGTAGTCATCATGTTTGTGACTAGTTGTTTTAGTTTCATTAAGTTTCATGAGTTTTGGATAGTTAGGGTTTTGAGGAAAAGTCATATTGATCAAGAACATGTTTTGATTTGTATTTGAGAAAAATGATAATGGTTTTTGAGTTTATGAGCAATTGGTTTTATGTAGAAAAGGTTTGGTTTTAAGGGTGTTGCAAAAAGTTGTGGACTTAGAAAAATTGTGGGAGAAAAATCTTGAGTTTTGTATTGGTTTTGGTTGGAAAGAAAATGGTATATGTGTAGTGTTTTGAGAAAGAAAATGATTTGTTTTGGAGTGAACAAACCAATTTCAAAAGTGTGCCACTAGTGTGGAAAAAGTTTTGGGAAAACTAGGAAATTTCACTAAGTGTTTTCATGTGAATTTTTATGGACTTTCTGCACAACTTTTCCGAATTTGAAAACGAAAACTGGTATTGATCGGTACAGAATTGGCCTTGGGTGTAAACATGAAGGTTTTAGATAATTTTGTTAGCTTTCCAGTGGCTTTGGTTTGACGTGAAAATGACTTTTAGTTTTTGAGTTATGATGAAAATACTCCAAGGAGGTCTTAGTGAAATTGTACGGTGACAGCATTCTCTGTTTCATGTTTTTGCGTCTTTTTCACACGTCTCTGTTTTAAATTGGTCTTTGGTATAAACATGTGAAATGTTGTAATGTGTTTTGAAAACGAGAAAAAATGACGAAATCGATTTCGTGAACATTGATCAATATAGAAGGGGTATGAGCTAGAAGGGGTATCCTAACTAGAAGGGGTATCCTAGCTAGAAGGGGTATCCTAGTTAGAAGGGGTATCACCAGTTGCTGGTTATATCGTATGGAAGTGTTTATTGATTTATACGCTGCTTGTTTTAGGAAGCGCGTTGTGCGGTTTTGAACGAGTTTCTGTTGTGGATAATTGCCAAGGTAAGGGCTCCACTATTTATTTCCGTCTTTCACTGAAATTGGACATGCGTGAATTATTTTGTTGTGGTGTATTCTTGAGTGAATTACATGTCTAATTTCGTGTATTCTCGTGATGAGAACGTGTTAGAATTATATGTGCTGTTTACATATAAATTGGGAGAAATATGTATGCATATTGAGTTGATACATATGCTTGAGTTAATTGCTTTACACATGTCTAGTGGAATGTATGTGTAGACTTGTCGATGTGGTAATTACATATTAAGAGAATATGTGTATTGTTGCATTAGTATATGTAGAGAGGGCATATGCTCATGCATTCATGGTTATGCGTTTCGCCAAGAGGGCTGCGCCGGTGTTATCCCACCGTTATTGAGTTGGTATAGAAGAGCTATACCCGGTGTTATCCCACCGTTATTGAGTTGGTATAGAAGAGCTATACCCGGTGTTATCCCACCGTTATTGAGTTGGTATAGAAGAGCTATACCCGGTGTTATCCCACCTTATTGAGTTGGTATAGAAGAGCTATACCCGGTGTTATCCCACCTTATTGAGTTGGTATAGAAGAGCTATACCCGGAAAAAAAGTCATGCATGTGGAGTCCAGAGAGAGCTGGATGACCACGATCATTTTAGAGTCCGCATTATAGGCTATGTGTGCATTGCTTATAATATGCTTGAGTATCGCAATTGCTTTGTGTTGTGCCTTGATTTAAGGAACCCGTTGGTGGGGAGTATTATGTGTTTATAATGAGTTTTCTCTATTGGTAAATGAGCTTTGATGTGGTATGTGTATAAATCTCTCGCACCGGATATATATATATATATATATACTTGTATTTTGTGGTGACCCTTGCATATTTGTATGAACGGGATTATCCCACCCCAGGTGTTAGGGATCCGTCCGAGACGTTTGGAGATGAGGGTGGTGGTTGCAGTGGCCATCAGAGTTAGGAGGGAGCTGGAGTCTCGTTAGCTAGACTATGCGCCGGTGTTAGTGTACACCGTGCTTTTGTGTATAGGCATAGATGCTAGTTTTATTTTGAGATACTTGTGCTTGATGCACCTTTTTATTTTGGACTGTAATATATTCAGGTGTACACTTGCTTGTGAAGCCCTATGATATTTATATATCAGTTTTCTTTGTACATTTAAATGCCGGCTCAATTAAATGTTTTATGCGCACTCTGATCGAAACTAAAATGATTTCAAAGTTTGTTTTATTTGAAAAAAAAAAATAATACCCCTTTTTTTGAGTTTAAGAAAACGGGGTGTTACACATCTCTAAGCTTAGCAAGTTGCAACTGGTCAGAGGCCTGCCTAAAATTGATTATCACTCAGATGCTCTTTGTGCAACATGCCAAATTGGAAAATTTTCTAAAACTTCTTTTAAATCCAAAAACATTGTTCCCACCTCTAAACCTTTAGAACTGATTCACATTGATCTGTTTGATCCTGTTGGAACAACTTCAATCAATGGGAAGAAGTATGGACTTGTAATTGTTGATGATTATAGTAGGTGGACTTGGGTTAAATTCCTCAGAACCAAAAATGAAACATATGATGTGTTTTACAAATTCTGCAAACAAGTACAAACTGAAACTGACTTGAAAATTTTAAAAGTCAGAAGTGATCATGGTGGGGAATTTGAAAATGAACCTTTTGAAAATTTTAGTGAAGATCATGGAATTCTCCATGAGTTCTCATCTCCTAGAACTCTACAACAAAATGGAGTTGTAGAGAGAAAGAACATATCTTTACAGGAAATGGCCAGAACCATGATCCATGAATCCAAAATTGCTAAGTACTTTTGGGAAGAAGCTGTAAACACAACCTGTTATATTCAGAACAGGATCTATATCTGACCTATTCTGAATAAAACAGCATATGAAATGTTTAAAGGAAGAAAACCAAGTATTTCTTATTTTCATCAGTTTGGTTGTACTTGTTACATACTGAACAATAAGATCTACCTAAAGAAATTTGATGCTAAGGCTCAAAAGGGTACCTTTTTAGGATACTCAGAGAGATCTAAAGCATACAGGGTGTATAATTCTGAAACACATGTTGTTGAAGAAGCTATACATATTAGATTTGATGATAAGAAGCCTGGTAATGAAATACCAGAGCTGGTTGAGAGTTTTGCAGATTTCAGACTCTCAGAAGAACCTTCAGAACCTGAACCTAGTTCAGAGTCTGAAGAAAGTTCAGAAGCTGGAAATGATGAAGAATCTAAGAAACTCTCTGATAATGACACTACTCCTGAAGCAAATCAAGACCAACATGGTTCTGAACAAGTCCCTGATGGTTCTTCAGAAGCTAATCCACCCAGAACCTCATTCAAATACAAGTCTTCACATCCTGAGGAGCTGATCATTGGAAACAAGAACAGTCCCAGGAAAACAAGATCAACATTCAGTCAGAATGAGTCAATGCTTGGACTGCTATCCATGATTGAGCCCACAACAGCTGATGAAGCACTTGCAGATGATGGCTGGATTGTAGCTATGCAGGAAGAACTGAACCAGTTTCAAAGGAATGATGTCTGGGATCTTGTTGCAAAACCTGATCATAAGAACATTATTGGAACAAAATGGGTGTTCAGAAACAAGCTAAATGAACAAGGAGAAGTGATCAGAAACAAGGCAAGACTGGTTGCTCAAGGCTACAACCAGCAGGAAGGAATAGACTATACTGAAACTTTTGCTCCAGTTGCAAGACTGGAAGCAATCAGGTTACTTCTTTCCTATGCTGTTAATCATGATATCATCTTGTACCAAATGGATGTTAAGAGTGCTTTCTTAAATGGTGTTATTTCTGAAGAAGTTTATGTTAAACAACCTCCTGGTTTTGAAGATGTTAAAAATCCAGATTTTGTTTTTAAACTTAAGAAATCCTTGTATGGTTTGAAACAAGCTCCTAGAGCTTGGTATGTGAAATTCTGGCCAGGCAATAAACAGAGACTAACAGAGTTACCAGGTTCTGAACCAAACAGGTTCTGAACAATATGCAGGGCACAAAAACTTGCTAAAACAGAGCACACACAAACACGATGCAAAGCAAGAAAATAAATTGCAGGAAAGTAAAAAGGAACACAAGGTTTGTTAACCCAGTTCGGAGTAAACACCTCCTACTCTGGGGGATACCAATCCAGGAAGGAAATCCACTATTGGATTTAATCCTTAAGACTCAGACACTGACTCCCAGTTCTTTCCCAAGCAATTAACCTCCACCTAGTCAGACTTCTACCCAACTCTGAGTAATAGAATCCACTATCTTCCTATTCAAGCAACTAAACCCAGTCACTTAAACAACCCTTGAAAACTACCCTGTTTTGAACACAATTTCAATGACAGACCTTCATTCGTACCTACAAGCTTTGAATGAATTTACAACTCAACAAAAACACTAAACCAACTCTAACAGAGTGGTGCACAAACAAAAACTCTAAGTTTAAAACAAAGACTCTATTCTCTGAATTATAACTCTAAAAACGTATATCTTCACCAATGGCAGCAGCTCTCCTTTTATAACCTTCAGCAAGTCTCTTAATTATGTAGCCAATCTTCTGAATTGGATTTGTTTTTGAATTATGAATAATCCAATAAGGAAACAAATAAAACTGCATAGTATCTTCAGAAAGATTCTTCAGCAAAATACGAATTTGCATAAATCCAAACCAAATCTTCATTAAATCTTCTTCAAATCAACCAGTATTCTAGAAGCAATATGCGTGGATAAATCCTCAATAAATCTTGCAAAGATTCGCACAGAAATAACATGAAAATATGCAGCTTCTGATGAAGTCAACAAAAGTCAACGTGGGCATCAGAACCTGAATCAGCTTCTGAAGTGCTACAGTGCTTCTGATGAAGCATTCAGCTTCTGAAGTCATTTTGAGCTTCTGAACAGCTTCAAATGAAATTTCTTGCAACTGAAGACTTGTTATAAATATGGAGATGCTTCTAAACAACACTTTGGTTTTGCCAAAATATGCAGCCAACACCAAAAGACTCAACAATCTCCCCCTTTGGCAAATTTTTGGCTAAAACCATCCAAGTTCTTCAAACTCCCATAAAATCAACTCAGCAATGAAGAACTCCACAATAAAATAACATAGCATAGAGCTAAGGAGCGGACAAACATAATCTGAGCTATGCTTAAACCAACAAAAACCAATCAGTTTCAGCTTCTGAACACTGATACACACTCAACAGCTTCTGAGCACATTCAGCATCACTTCAGGACAACTGAAACCACATAAAACTCTCCCCCTGAAGCTTCACAAACATAAACAAACACTCCAGCTTCACAACACTCCCCTTTACTACTGAACTACAGAGAAAAAATGGTATCAGAGCATACTTCAGGAGCTGAGCACAATTGTTCTTCAGAACCACAAACACTCAGGATTTTACTAACCATATACTCCCCCTGAGACACATATTTCCCTTCACTCATATCTGGACATCTCTTGCTGCAAAGGTTCTGAACTCTGAGCATAAAGCTTAGCTTCTGAACAAAACTAGTCACCTTCTGAATCAATGGCACACATTCTGAACAACTCTTGTCTGAACTTAAACATAGATTTTTCTCCCTCTTTTTAGCCACAAAATTATGACAAACTTCAGACTTCAAATAGGGATTAAAATCGAAACAAGTAACACAGATCCTTGAAAACATATCAGACTCAGACTCAAGTTCAGGATCACACTTAGCACAGGCACAACTGGCAGGTACTCTATCCCTCACATCCAGTTTGCAGTAATTGCTATAATTCTTCATGTAACACACACCTAACTTGCTTCTCAGATTCTCAAACTGTTTAGCATCTAAGGCCTTTGTGAATATGTCAGCAATTTGATCTTCAGTAACCACATGTTCCAGCTGAATGATCTTGTCCTCCACAAGGTTTCTGATAAAATGATGTCTGATATCTATATGTTTAGTTCTGTTGTGCTGTATAGGGTTCTTAGAGATGTTGATTGCACTCAAATTGTCACAAAATAGGGTCATGGTTCCTTGTTTCATGTTGTACTCCTCCAGCATCTGTTTCATCCAAACCAGTTGTGAACAACTACTCCCAGCAGCAATGTATTCAGCCTCAGCAGTTGATAAGGAAACACAGTTTTGTTTCTTGCTGAACCAGGAAATTAAATTATTTCCTAGAAAGAAACAACCTCCTGAAGTGCTTTTCCTGTCATCAGCACTTCCAGCCCAGTCAGCATCACAAAATCCCATTAACTCAGAACTTGAACTATGAGAATACATGATCCCATAATCACTTGTGCTATTCACATATTTCAGAATTCTCTTCACTTGAGTTAGATGACTCATTTTAGGATCAGCTTGATATCTTGCACAAACTCCAACAGCAAATGTGATATCAGGTCTGCTTGCAGTCAAGTACAATAGGCTTCCTATCATGCTCCTATATTGACTTTGATCTACTGAGATTCCATGTTCATCTTTGGTTAGTTTCAGATGAGTAGCAGTTGGTGTCTTCTTATGAGCAGCTGATTCCATTCCAAACTTTTTCACTATGTTCTTGGCATATTTACTCTGAGAAATGAAGATTGTATCTTCCATTTGTTTGACTTGTAACCCAAGAAAGTAAGTAAGTTCACCAACTAAGCTCATTTCAAATTCTGACTGCATTTGCTGAACAAACAATTTGACCATCTTCTGAGACATCCCTCCAAACACTATATCATCCACATAAATCTGAGCAATCATCAGACTCCCATTTTCATCTTTCACAAACAAAGTCTTATCAGAACCTCCTTTTCTGTAACCTTGAGCCACAAGAAACTGAGTCAGCCTGTCATACCATGCTCTTGGTGCTTGCTTCAATCCATATAAAGCCTTCTTTAACTTGTACACATGTTCTGGAAACTTAGGATCCACAAAACCCTTAGGCTGTTCAACATATACCTCTTCTTGCAAATATCCATTCAGAAATGCACTCTTCACATCCATCTGGAATAATTTGAACTTGAGAATGCAGGATACACCCAACAGTAGTCTTATGGACTCTAGTTTGGCCACAGGTGCAAAGGTCTCATCAAAATCAAGTCCCTCAACTTGAGTATAGCCTTGAGCAACCAACCTTGCTTTGTTTCTGACTACAGTACCATTTTCATCTGTTTTATTCTTGTATACCCATTTGGTGCCAATCACATTCAACCCTTCAGGTCTTGGAACCAGATCCCATACTTCACTCCTTTTGAATTGATTCAACTCATCTTGCATTGCTTCAATCCAAAATTCATCAGTTAGGGCTTCTTTCACATTTTTAGGTTCAAGCTTTGACACAAAGCATGAATCAGTAGCAGCTGAGTCTGATCTTCTTGTTCTAACACCTTGATCCAGGCTTCCAATAATTAAATCACTAGGATGATCCTTCTGAACTCTAATTGATGGCCCTTTACTAGTAGGAACATGATCTGGTTGAATTTCTGCTCCTTCAGACTCAGGTTGATTTTCTGCTTCTGACAGTTGTTCTTCTGAAGCTTCAGACTCTGGAACAACTTCAGACTCACCTCTATCTTTCTCAGCAGACAGATCATCAATTACCACATTATTGGACTCCATCACAACCTTGGTTCTAGAATTAAACACCTTATAAGCTCTGCTGTTCACTGAATAACCCAGGAATATGCCTTCATCAGACTTAGGATCCAGTTTTCTTCTATTTTCCCTGTCAGCCAAAATGTAGCATCTGCTCCCAAAAACATGGTAATATTTGACTGTAGGCTTCCTTCCTTTCCACAGTTCATACAAAGTAGATGTTGTTCCCTTTTTCAAAGTGACTCTATTGTGTATGTAACATGCTGTGTTCATTGCTTCAGCCCAAAACATAAATGGAAGTTTCTTAGCATGCATCATTATTCTTGCACATTCTGCCAAAGTCCTATTCTTCATCTCAACTACACCATTTTGCTGAGGTGTTATAGGTGCAGAAAACTCATGCTTTATACCTTCAGAAGCACAGAATTCTGGAAAACTCTTGTTTTCAAATTCTTTGCCATGATCACTTCTGATTCTGACTATGCCACAGTCTTTTTCTCTTTGTAATTAAATGCACAGGTCTTTAAATACTTCAAATGTATCAGACTTTTCTCTAACAAAACTGATCCATGTGAATCTTGAGTAGTCATCTACCATTACAAATGCATACCTCTTGCCTCCAATACTCTCAACTTGCATATGCCCCATCAAATCCATATGAACAAGTTCTAGTATTTTAGTAGTTACCTGGTGAACTAATCTGGGATGAGACTTTCTTGTTTGTTTCCCAATTTGACAATCACCACAAACACTGTCCTCATTGATCTTCAGATTAGGTACACCTCTGATAGCTTCAGTACTTAGGATTTTCTTCATGCCTTTCAGATGCAGATGTCCCAGTTTCTGGTGCCAGAGCTTGACTTCCTCTTCTGAGCTCATAAGACAAGAAGTCAGACTTCTTTCTTCTTCAGAAACCCACAAATAACAATTGTCTTTGGATCTGCAGCCTCTCATCTGAATCTTATCTTCCTGATCAGTAACAATACACTCTAGCTTGTTGAAATTCACTTTTAAATCTTGATCACATAGCTGGCTAATACTAATTAGATTAGATGTTAATCCTTCCACCAGTAGCACATCATTAAGTCTGGGCAAACCTTCACTGGTCAAATCACCAATACCCAGAATCTGACCTTTTACACCATCTCCAAATGTCACATAACTTCTGGAGTATGATCTGATATTGCTCAGCAGCTTATTCACACCAGTCATGTGCCTTGAAAACCCACTATCAGTATGAGCTCTAAGGCCTACACTCTGAACTTTGGGCTTCCATACCTTCTGAACATTGTGTCTGATAGCAGCTGGTTCAACTCTTCTATACTGAAAATGTTCAGGATAGCCATAAAGTTTGAAGCAGAATGGTTTGATATGCCCTTTCTTTCCACAATGATGACAGATCCATGGATGATTTCTCCTCCTTCTGTTTCTGAATAATTTCTGGGGTTGCTTCTGAGGTAGCATCTGAACATGCTTCTGACCTTGCATCTGAACATGCTTCTGACCTTGCATCTGAGGTCTCTTCTGAGCTTGCTTCTGAGTTCTCATCTTAGATGTCCCAATCATAGAATCATCAGTCTTAGTGGCAGGAACAAACTGTTTAACAAAAGTCATCTGTTTAGGAATCTGAGTTTGATCAACAAAACCTAAGCCAGCTTTTCCTTGTTTCTGGACATCCAGAATCTCCTCCAACTTATCAGTAGCAGATTTCATCATCCTAACTTGCTTCTTCATCTGATCAAGTTGGGATTTAAGTTGGTTTACTTCTTCTTTTAATTCTGAATTCTGCACTAGAAGTTCTCCTTTTTCAGCCTCCAGTTGAAAAATAGTCTCCTTCTGATCCAAAACTTGTTTGCAAACCTCAACACTTCTGGTATACAGCTTCTTGTAATTGTCAGCTAGTTCATCAGATGAGGTTTTAGCAGCTTCAGACACAGATGAAGCTTCAGACTCTGAGTCAGACTCTGAAAAAGTATCAGACTCTAGAACAACTTCCTTCTTCAAGATAGCTCCTGACCTTACAACCAGACCAGTATCACACATACCAGATTCACTTCCAGCATCTTCTTCAGAATCATCATCAGACCATGCAACTGCTAGGCTTTTCTTCTGCTTCTTAAGAAAAGTAGGACATTCAGACTTGATATGTCCATACCCCTCACACTCATAGCACTGCACACCTTTAGCTTGATTACTTTTCTCCTCAGACTTGGTCTTTTTCACATCAGTTTGTTGCTTCTTGTTGTTGAATCTGAAGTTCTGACCTTTAGCTTTGGCTTTTCTGTCAACATTCTTCAGAATCTTGTTGAATTATTTTCCCAGCAACACTAGAGCTTCTGATAAGTCATCCTCATCAGACTCTTGTTGATCATCAGCTTCAGAATTCACACTAAAAGCTACACCTTTTCCTTTCTTCTCAGTTTGTTTACAAAAGGCAGTTTCAAAATTGAGCAATGACCCAATCAGCTCCTCAAGCTTCATAGTGGTAATATCATGAGCCTCTTCAATTGCTGTCACCTTCATATCAAATCTTTTGGGAAGGGACCTGAGGATTTTTCTCACTAACTTCTCATCTGACATCTTCTCCCCAAGAGAATCAAAGGAATTAGCCATATCCAGCACATTCATGTAGAAATCCTGGATATTTTCATCCTCCTTCATCTTCAGGTTCTCAAACTTAGTAGTCAGCAACTGGAGTCTGGACATCTTGACTTTAGAGGTTCCTTCATGAGTTGTTTTTAGAATTTCCCAGGCATCCTTAGCCACAGTACATTGTTTGATGAGTCTGAACATGTTCTGATCCACACCATTGAAAATTGCATTCAAGGCTTTTGAATTTCTTAGAGACAGATCATCTTCAGCTTTGGTCCATTCCTCTTCAGGCTTCAGAACCTCAGTCTTGTTCCCATCTTTGTCCAAAACTACTGGATGATCCCAGCCTTTAATCACAGCTTTCCAAGTCCTGCTGTCAATAGACTTTAGAAAAGCACACATCCTAGACTTCCAATACTAATAGTTTGTGCCATCTAGTAGGGGTGGTCTATTGACATAGCCTCCTTCTCTATCCATGCTTGCCAGATATTAAAGCCTCTGGATCTCACCCAAAACACAGGCAGGGTGCCTGCTCTGATGCCAATTGAAATTCTGGCCAGGCAATAAACAGAGACTAACAGAGTTACCAGGTTCTGAACCAAACAGGTTCTGAACAATATGCAGGGCACAAAAACTTGCTAAAACAGAGCACACACAAACACGATGCAAAGCAAGAAAATAAATTGCAGGAAAGTAAAAAGGAACACAAGGTTTGTTAACCCAGTTCGGAGTAAACACCTCCTACTCTGGGGGATACCAATCCAGGAAGGAAATCCACTATTGGATTTAATCCTTAAGACTCAGACACTGACTCCCAGTTCTTTCCCAAGCAATTAACCTCCACCTAGTCAGACTTCTACCCAACTCTGAGTAATAGAATCCACTATCTTCCTATTCAAGCAACTAAACCCAGTCACTTAAACAACCCTTGAAAACTACCCTGTTTTGAACACAATTTCAATGACAGACCTTCATTCGTACCTACAAGCTTTGAATGAATTTACAACTCAACAAAAACACTAAACCAACTCTAACAGAGTGGTGCACAAACAAAAACTCTAAGTTTAAAACAAAGACTCTATTCTCTGAATTATAACTCTAAAAACGTATATCTTCACCAATGGCAGCAGCTCTCCTTTTATAACCTTCAGCAAGTCTCTTAATTATGTAGCCAATCTTCTGAATTGGATTTGTTTTTGAATTATGAATAATCCAATAAGGAAACAAATAAAACTGCATAGTATCTTCAGAAAGATTCTTCAGCAAAATACGAATTTGCATAAATCCAAACCAAATCTTCATTAAATCTTCTTCAAATCAACCAGCATTCTAGAAGCAATATGCGTGGATAAATCCTCAATAAATCTTGCAAAGATTCGCACAGAAATAACATGAAAATATGCAGCTTCTGATGAAGTCAACAAAAGTCAACGTGGGCATCAGAACCTGAATCAGCTTCTGAAGTGCTACAGTGCTTCTGATGAAGCATTCAGCTTCTGAAGTCATTTTGAGCTTCTGAACAGCTTCAAATGAAATTTCTTGCAACTGAAGACTTGTTATAAATATGGAGATGCTTCTAAACAACACTTTGGTTTTGCCAAAATATGCAGCCAACACCAAAAGACTCAACAGTATGAAAGACTAAGCAACTTCTTGATTAAAAATGATTTTGTAAGAGGTCAAGTTGATAATACACTCTTTAGAAAAACTCTTAAGGAAGACATCTTAATTGTACAAATATATGTTGATGATATCATATTTGGTTCTACTAATGCCTCTCTTTGCAAAGAGTTTTCTAAGTTAATGAAGGATGAATTTGAAATGAGCATGATGGGAGAGTTGAAATTCTTTTTGGGAATTCAAATCAACCAATGCAAAGATGGTGTCTATGTTCATCAGTCCAAATACACAAAGGAGCTTCTGAAGAAGTTCCAGCTTGATGACTGTAAGCTGATGACAACACCTATGCATCCAACCTGCACCTTAAGCAAAGAGGACAATGGCTCAAAAGTATATCAGAAGCTGTATAGAGGTATGATAGTGAAGGGATTTAAGAGGGGTTTTTCAAAAAATTTAATCCTCTTAGCGGAACAAATCCCATTAAAATGGATCTTGATTAAATCATTAATCACAAATCAAACACATACTTAAACACTTTAAGGATTCATGTGTTTACCTCTTGAAAAGCAGAACCTTTGTGGCAGAATTGTTTCTGATCACGAGCAAAGCAACGTAGCGATGCCTCTATTCAGTCCACACGAACATACCTTCTCCGATGACCGGTGCTAGCCAATTTCAACGGAGATTCAGAGAGAATAGGGTTTAGGGAGTGGCGGCTAGGTTTCACACCTTTTGTGAATTAGGTTAAGTGTTTCAACAAAAGTCTATAATGCTTCACCACAAGGGTTCTATTTATAGAACCACTTGTGTGGTCAACAAGTCAAGCACTTAAATACACCGTACCCTACGGTGCACCATATTTCACTTAAACACACCGTACCTTACGATGGACCACGTTTCTCTATTACATAAATTAAATAATAAGTCATACTTAATTATTTAATTACTAATAAGTCCTACTTATTATTTTATAAATAAGTCTTACTTATTTATTTCTCTCATCTATCTGTCCTTTGTGTGTGACCCCTATAGGTTCCCGTAACATTGGCAATAATATTAAATCACCTATTTAATATTATAAACAGTGAACGGTATCTAGCAACACATCACTGCTACCCAAGTGACGAGAATGTCATGTGATCTGACGAAACCTTTCCGTGATAATGATCAAGTGTATAATTACCCTTTTGCCCTCATGTCTATATTGAACACAAGGCATAGACCGTGTCATCCTTGTCTAGTTCAATATTGGGCCCATAGACATTTCTCTTGTTATGTAGGAGGGGCAAATTCCATCTAGGTCACTCATGTCCCTTAGTATGATTCATGGAGTACCCATCAACCAACTTTATAGTCATCCTATTACAGACAACGTTTGAATGGTGATAAAGCACTCGACTCCTACATCTAGGGTACATAGTGGTTTCAGGTCAAAGGGTGGAATACACCACTATCACTATGAGAATATCTTATGACACTTTTCATAACTTTTACTATGTAGTATTCTCATGGCGGGTCAATCCAGTATAAATATTACCCCTAATATTTATACCTATGTGAAGACTTGATAACTCTTTATCTATGATCTGTGAGATGTGATCATCAGTCTACCCACATAATAGTCTCTATGCTTTAATGTTATCCTATTTCACAATAAAGCTTGACTACGGATACTTTAAGAATAATGTCATTTCGTTTAATGAGTCTCACGATTAAGTCACACTTAATGCTCCATTAAACAGACCAATTATTCTTGGGAATTTATTATTTTGAAACTAAACAAAAGAATAAATAAATGCCTTATATATATATATATATATATATATATATATATATATATATATATATATATATATATATATATATATAAGTCATGATACAAAGCCAAATCCAATCAAAATAGATTGGCTATTAGGGCTTACTCCAACAATCTCCCACTAGCACTAAAAGCCAATCAAATATTAACTCAATATCTATTGGTCAAATGTTAGCATCAAGCACACTATGGGCAAGATACTCTACTAGCAGATAAGGAACCTTTCCTATGTTGGTAGGTTATACTTCTTTCAATTTCCACTTTTGATCTTCTATCAAAAGGAAATTGAAGTGTCAACATATACATTTGAATCATTGGTGAGATCTAGTTTTCATTGCTCGCAAGATTAAACCAATTTCACCTCAGACGGGATCAATGGAATCCGCAACGCAAGAAAGACATGTTTTCGCTCAGCTATGAGCTAAACAATCCAAATCATATATTTGACATCTGTAATAGAAACAACAACTATCTGAAGCTTGTACTTTTACAAATTTCATAGTTGATATCCAAGCATAACATTTATTCCAGATTGCGATCTGGATATACTGTACACTGATATGAAAGTTGTCATCATTGTAACTCTTTTACGATGTTCCTTTTCATCCGTGTTCAAGAAACAATCCTAAGTCCTTTAAGACATCCAAGGATATTCTTGAAAGTATTCTAGTGTCGAACATTAGAATAAATTTTGGTACAAATTAGAAATAATTTTCTAACCATGTCTCACATGTGTAGATAAATTGTTTTGGTGACTAGTATGTGATCCACATACTCCACCAAACTAATATCAATGCTCCCACTAATCTCCTTGTGTGCACAAGATTTAAATTTGTTCTTTTATTAATCTAAGTTTTCATAAAACTCTATTAATAAAATCAACAATTCAACTTCGAGAAGCTTGCTCCATTCCATACATGAATTTTGTAATATATGTACCTTTCTAGCATCCGATTAACGAAACCATACATATATGTCAAATACATATATAAGGCCATTCCAATTAAGGAATGCAACCTCGTTATCCATCCTCCAGAATGTGTATTATAAAACAATGGCAAATGGAATTGTTATATTTAAGAATTATCATGATGTAATGGTTTCATCATGATTTGCATCATGATTTTGCACGAAACCGTCTACGATCAATCATATCTTAAAGGTATTCATAATACCATCCATGTTAGTTTTATATAAGAAAACCCACATTCATCTTATGAGTCGTACTCATTGGATGATATAACCAATATCCATATATGGTTTGTGTACATGGACTCTATATAAGATCCCATGACATCTAGCCACTTCTCAGAATTCAGGCCATTTACGGCCTTCTAGTAAGTTAGGCGCCCATCTTCCATTAGCATCATATCACCTTGTTGAGCCATGACAAAATCATGTTTCTCATCCTAGTGATATGACATGTCAGACTCATCTAGATCTTGTGCTACTCGAACTGATGATTTAACAACAACCATTTGTTGAATCAGTTCATGTTCCATTCTTAGAGAAACATGTATTTTGTGGTACTTGACTTAATTCAAGTTCTACATCACTCCCACTGGCTCCTGCAGAGATATACTCCTTCAAGAGGAATACTCCAGTTCTAGCGACAGACAACTTTTGTCATGTGATGTAGAATTAGTATCCTTTAGCTTCTTAAGGATACCTCCACAAGTATACATTCATCTAGTTTGGAATTTTGTTTATCTAATAAACATCATAACCCCAAATTTTCATAAAGTCAAAATAGGTGTTTTTCCTCCATATCTAATATGGTGTCTTTATGATTACCTCGATTGGAACTTATTGTGGGTGAAGAATAACTGTAATTTAATCAATTTCAAGAGTCAAGGAGTTATAATCAAACTATTTTAGATCGAGTCATGTCAAACATGAAGCGATATAAATTATCAATATACTCCTTAATTAAGTATTAACCATCACAACATACTCGTATGGTCTTTATACTTTTCAAAATTATTCCTTTACTCCATCGTTGAACTTTTTGAACCAATTCAAAGATTTCTAACTCGTGTCATACACACATTTACATTTACTAATCTAATCAGTAATGTAAATGAAGTAAGAGAAATAAATATCTCTAGCAAATGTGTTTGGTGATCCATATACATCATATGTATATTGATTCGAATAAATCAGATGTTCTCTAATACTGAAATATTTTAAAGGCGGAACTCATATCCTTCAAATGATATAATATCAAATGAGTCCAATAGTCCATATTCATGGAATCTGGGATTGTGAATCACACTTCTTTGCAACAATAATGATGATGATATACAAAAGGTCCAAATCTCATTTGATCCTTTCCTCATATGTTATAGACCAGCTTATCAAGATCATGGAACTCAAATCCATTACTTGATTAGCACACTTGTATAGCAAACATTATTTGGATAATAGGACAACGTTTGTCTTTTATTCAAGTACACAATCATTCTCTTGTCGATACAAGATATATGATTTAATGCTTCTATTTTATGGAATTTAATAACAATTATTTGGTTCCATATCAAGTTAAATTTAAGTCCAAACATTAGCTTCTATGCCAATGAAACAATTTGTTCCATTCTAGACATAGGTGGACTTCACTTATAGTTAATGTCTTATTTCCTTAAAAACTCTATATTTCAACAAATATGAGATCAATCATCAAGTATCATATACTTATGATGCAGAAGTAGAAATTTAACCTTATATAACCATATGGGCAAAGAAGAAGTCTTACCTCTTTCTTATATTTTGACTCTTTTGAAAACATTAACAGTTTTTCTTGTACTTGAGAACAATTCTCAATTCTTGTACCAATTTAGAAACTCCTTTCTGAAGATTTTGTTCTTTATAAGAACATTTAACAGTATAATAAAATGTATATGCCAAAGAAATTTTAAATACAGAAAATAAATAAAATAAATGTATCTTGATTTAAAACATATTTAATTAGGTCTTTAATTAATATGCTCCCACTATTTTACTCAAAACAAATGACCTTCAACATTTGATTCGGAAAATCTCATTGGAAGATTTTCTAGTGGGTTGAAATCCATATTTCACTTCGTTTTGAGTCAGCGAGGGCTGATCCCCCAAAACTTAGCTATTTAGGTAGGAACTCCTTCCAATTGTATCTCATACAACTTTCAAACCATTTGGGCGAGTAACTCCTTACTCTAATCTATCATATAGATGTTCCCAAACATTGCTTCTAAATATATTTTAATCTTATTAAAATAATTTAGTTAAGTTAGACCCAAAGAATAACAGTCGGGTAAATGGAATTACCTCACCGCAACTTACTAGTATAGAAAGTGCACTTCGCTAGGGCGAACCCACACTATTCGAGACTAGTCTTGAAGGGTGCTATCCTTTGGAAAGCAATTAACTTAATATTCTATTTGAAGTTAATATATTGTTAATCTTATTAGAATAACTTAGTTAAGTTAGACCCACAGAATAACAGTCGGGTAAATAGAATTACCACACCTCAACTTACTAGTATAGAAAGTGCACTTCGCAGAGGCGAACCCACACATTTCGATATTAGTCTTGAAGGGTGTTATACTTTGGAAATCAATTAACTTCATTTCTATTTGAAGGATTTTTATTAAGTTTGATCTCATCGACATGTGTATCTCATACACATGTCTCTTAAGATGCATGACATTCATGCTCATGGATAGCAAGTATATAAAAACATTTAAAACATACATGCTAAAATTTATCTAAAACATGTTAAGCATACATCTCATACATGCGCTAACTAGACATACATTTCATGCATCACATACATAAAATAAATTAGGTAGTATGGTTATGACCTCCTAACGTGTAAGAATTAAATAAACTACTTTATTACAATTCTTTGACCCACGAGCAAGCTTCAAAAGTTTCTCCATCAGAATCATCTTTTGGCGTCGTCTTCTCTTCAACTCTTGAAGCAATTACAATATTTAACTCTTAAATAAAATAATAAATGAAACGACACGCAGGTCGTATTTAAATAAAATAAATCACGACACGCAGGCCGTATTTAAATATAATAAATCACGACACGCAGGCCGTATTTAAATAAAATAAACTATGACACGCAGGTCATATTTTATTTAAATGAATAGACGCCAAAGTAAACTATGGTCATAACCATTTACCTTAAACTTAATGATAAATAATAATAACTATTTATTATTATCATTAAACAATTTTAGAGTCAATCAAGATTTGGAAATAATATTTTGACCGAGGTATATGCCATATAAAATTGATTCATATATATATATATATATACATATACTTTGAAACTATTTTCAAAGTCAATCGGGTCATAAATCAAAATAAAATATGCAAATATTACGACCAAATCTAAAAGATCATATCCGATATTGAAACTCTTTCAATATCATGATTCTTTTAAATTAGAAATAACATCGTGCAAATCTTTTAAATAAATTCAAAATCATAGATGACATTGAAACTATTTCAAATCATGACATTTTAAATTTACTATCAAATAAGGATCGTGCTAAAATTATGCAAATATTTTATTACCAAATTCAAAAGATCATATCTGATATTGAAACTTTTCAAAATCATGATCCTTTTAAATTGGAAATGAATTAAACTAAAGATATGAAAATCTTTAATTACCAAATTCAAAAGACCATACCTGATATTGAAACTCTTTCAAAATCATGATCTTTTAAATCTACCTTTCTCCAATTGAATTAATTAATTAAACATTATGATCGATCACACTACGCAGATCACACTACATCAATAGTTTCAAGGATTGTTTGTTTAGCATGAACAATCGGATCTTTGATGCTTCACCAGATTCGGATATCGAAGCTCAATCTCACGAATTGTTCAAATTCACAACAATCTTTTGAAAACAATTGACGAATGATACAACCATAATAATACAACTCTTGTATAGTTAGGTAACCTAATACGACGATCAAACATCAATAGTTTTAACAATTGTTTGCTCAGTATGGACAACCGGATCTTTGATGCTTCACCAGAATCGGATACTGAAGCTCAATCTCACGAATTGTCTACAAATTCACAATCAATCATATAAAACCTAATGAACGAATGACACAATCAATATATCACATATACTGATGTCGTATCAGAATCATATATCACATATATGATATCGATCAATCAATTTTAATTAATATTTAGTAAAATAATTTTACAAGATTAATTTCAAAATAAATATGAAACATTTATTTATACATATCACATATATACAAAATATGTTCTGATTTTATTTCAAAATTAAATCAATAACCCTTATCGATTTTAATTAGTTTGACTCATGCGCTGGATTTAGTGATATCCAATATCACATTTCCTTTCAAAAATGAAACTATATGCTAATCAATTTCAATCATATTAAAACCGATAAAGCATCAAATCATGTTACGGAACCAACATATTTGAATTCAATGATTTAATCAGAACCAAAAGCTCTGATACCACTGAAGGGATTTAAGAGGGGTTTTTCAAAAAATTTAATCCTCTTAGCGGAACAAATCCCATTAAAACGGATCTTGATTAAATCATTAATCACAAATCAAACACATACTTAAACACTTTAAGGATTCATGTGTTTACCTCTTGAAGAGCAGAACCTTTGTGGCAGCATTGTTTCTGATCACGAGCAAAGCAACGTAGCGATGCCTCTATTCAGTCCACACGAACATACCTTCTCCGATGACCGGTGCTAGCCAATTTCAACGGAGATTCATAGAGAATAGGGTTTAGAGAGTGGCGGCTAGGTTTCACACCTTTTGTGAATTAGGTTAAGTGTTTCAACAAAAGGCTATAATGCTTCACCACAAGGGTTCTATTTATAGAACCACTTGTGTGGTCAACAAGTCAAGCACTTAAATACACCATACCGTACGGTGCACCATATTTCACTTAAACACACCGTACCTTACGATGGACCGCGTTTCTCTATTTCATAAATTAAATAATAAGTCATACTTAATTATTTAATTACTAATAAGTCCTACTTATTATTTTATAAATAAGTCTTACTTATTTATTTCTCTCATCTATCTGTCTTTTGTGTGTGACCCCTATAGGTTCCCGTAACATTGGCAATAATATTAAATCACCTATTTAATATTATAAACAGTGAGCGGTATCTAGCAACACATCACTGTTACCCAAGTGACGAGAATGTCATGTGATCTGACAAAACCTTTCCGTGATAATGATCAAGTGTATAATTACCCTTTTGCCCTCATGTCTATATTGAACACAAGGCATATACCGTGTCATCCTTGTCTAGTTCAATATTGGGCCCATAGACATTTCTCCTGTTATGTAGGAGGGGCAAATTCCATCTAGGTCACTCATGTCCCTTAGCATGATTCATGGAGTACCCATCAACCAACTTTATAGTCATCCTATTACAGACAACGTTTGAATGGTGATAAAGCACTCGACTCCTACATCTAGGGTACATAGTGGTTTCAGGTCAAAGGGTGGAATACACCACTATCACTATGAGAATATCTTATGACACTTTTCATAACTTTTACTATGTAGTATTCTCATGGTGGGTCAATCCAGTATAAATATTACTCCTAATATTTATACCTATGTGAAGACTTGATAACTCTTTATCTATGATCTGTGAGATGTGATCATCAGTCTACCCACATAATAGTCTCTATGCTTTAATGTTATCCCATTTCACAATAAAGCTTGACTACGGATACTTTAAGAATAATGTCATTTCGTTTAATGAGTCTCACGATTAAGTCACACTTAATGCTCCATTAAACAGACCAATTATTCTAGGGAATTTATTATTTTGAAACTAAACAAAAGAATAAATAAATGCCTTATATATATATATATATATATATATATATATATATATATATATAAGTCATGATACAAAGCCAAATCCAATCAAAATAGATTGGCTATTAGGGCTTACTCCAACAGATAGGTTCTCTTTTATACTTAACTGCTTCTAGGCCAGATATTTTGTTTAGTGTCTGTCTGTGTGCTAGATTCCAGTCAGATCCTATAGAATCTCATATGACTGCTGTCAAGAGAATCTTTAGGTATCTGAAAGGAACAACTAATTTGGGACTTCTGTATAAGAAATCCTTGAATTATAAGCTAGTTGGATTCTATGATGCTGACTATGCTGGGGACAGGTGTGCGCTCTCGTTAAAAAAACGCAAACTTCTGAGCGTAAGCGAACGCTCGAAAAGCTGTGTGAAGTCGCCACCAAAGTTTTTGTTTAAAGGGAACGTTGATAAACCCTTAAGTTTTTTTCTTTTGAAGGGAAACAATAATAAAACCCTTGACGATGAGGAAAGGATTGGTCATCGCAACCATTACCGGGTTCGGGAGTCGGTTACGCAAGGGGAAGGTATTAGCACCCCTCACGTCCGTTGTACTCAACGGGAACCTCCTAGTTAGCTAAGGCTTAAAATGTTTTTAAATGTTTTGCGTGCATGCTTGAATATGTAAAAGGGAAAAAGAAAATATGAAGAAGGGGGTAAAAGTTTGTTTTTTATTATTGTGCTTGACAAGATGACGATCTTGCTCCTACGTATCCCCTGGTGCGATGGGGAATTCAAAGCTACGTAGTTCTTTGGTAGAAAAACGTATATGTTGGTTATTTTTAAATGAACCATGTTTTAACCGAATTCTTACGATCAAACGTAGCTTGTATGCTCGCGCATGGGAGGCTTAAGCGTTTGTTTAAAATCGCGCTAGAATTGATAAAAACATGTCCGTTGGTGAAATGGGGTTTGAAATGGTCGCGAGGGGACCGAGAAAGGGTTCAATGGACTCAACCGAGTCGAACATTGACCAAAGCGACTCAACCTAGTCGGGAAAGGTTCGATTGATCCGACGGGATCAAGAAAAGGTGCAATGGACTCAACCAAGTCGAACATTGACCAAAGCGACTCAAACGAGTCGAAAAAGTTTTCGATTGATCCAACTGGATCAAGAAAAGGTGCAATGGACTCAACCGAGTCGAACATTGACCAAAGCGACTCAAACGAGTCGGGAAAGGTTCGATTGATCCGTCGGGATCAAGAAAAGGTGCAATGGACTCAACCGAGTCGAACATTGACCAAAGCGACTCAAACGAGTCGAAAAAGGGTTCGATTGATCCAACTGGATCAAGAAAAGGTGCAATGGACTCAACCGAGTCGAACATTGACCAAAGCGACTCAAACGAGTCGAAAAAGGGTTTGATTGATCCAACTGAATCAAGAAAAGGTGCAATGGACTCAACCGAGTCGAACATTGACCAAAGTGACTCAAACGAGTCGAGGACATGAATCAAATGGTCACGGGGGACCAAAAGGTTCAAGTTGACCACAAAGGGCCAAGAATTGGTTTGGTGTGGTTGGTTGCGTTGAAAATAGAATGACGATTGTCCGAACGACGAGACATACGTCACGCATTCGTTCAATCGGGGCAATGGAGAGACATACGTCAAACCATCCCTTTTTCATTCAAGTTTTGTTCGAATTTTAAGAAATCCCAAAGTTTATCAAAACACTTGGTTTAAAACTCATATGAAAAGGTTTCAATGTTCAAATTAGTTGTTGCAACCTAATGAACAAGTTTGCCTTGTTTATGCATGAAAATGAGCAAGTTTTGCACTAATTTGAAAAAACGCACAACTTCGGTTCAAGTTTGAAAAAGGTTTTGAAAAGTGAACAAGTTCGGCTTAAGTTCACGTTTGATTGAAAATCATGAACAAGGTTTTTTGTTCAAGTTTAGTTTTGAAAATGATGAACTTAGCTTATTGCTCAAGTTTGATTTTGAAAGTTTATGAACGTAACTTGTTTCGCAAGTTATCCAAAAAGTGTTGCTCAAACTTGTGAATCCTTCAATATTATGCAAAATCCTTGTTATGGTTTGAATAAAATGAGTTTCAATCCTCTTAGGTTCTGAGTTCTTGGGCTAGAACCTCAAAAATTGGCTTTTTGGAGCCTGAACTCAGATTCTGAATTCTGTCATGGTCGCACTGTGAACTCTGCGAAATTTTGAGTTCAGAAGCTGCTTCTGAACTGTTGTTCAGAAGCAACTTCTGAACACTCTCAGAACCTTTGGAGGAGTGAAAAGCTTTTGAAATCACCAATGAAAGGAGTGCAACGACTTGGTTTAAATATCTTGCAAACCTTGGGATTTCTTTGAAATTCAAAAGGGGTTTTTTAGAGCAAAATGGAATTGAACAAAGTTAAAGATGCAAATAGCAATGCAAAATGAAAGATAAAGGATTCAGAACACTTACAGAACTCCTAGCCAAAGCTTGTATTGCAGGAGAAAGAAAAAGCCTTGAATGTTTATGGTTTTGCAAAGTTGGGATATTGATGAATAAGAACAATGAGTTTGTGTAATGATTCTGTGTTTGAACTGGTTTTTTGCTATGTTTTTGCTCTCAAATCTCTGTGTTTCAATTCTTTAATTGCTGTTTTTTTTTTGGTGTTCTTAATGGTTATGCATTGCATCCTATTTATAGGCCAAAACCAAATCAATTGTCATCATGAGAAATCCCTAAAATCTAGCTGATTTGTGGGCTATGACCAGGCTATCTTGCTTTGCATTTAAAGAAAAAGTGAAGAGGTGACCTTGCCTTGCTGCAATGGTCAAGACTTAGCCAAATCCAGCCATTAATTCAACTGATTTTGGATAGAAATGATGATGAAAAGGTAAGAAAACAGGGCTGGTTTGCAATTGGCTGTCCCTTGGGATTGGTCCTTGCAATCTTGAGGGCTAAGCAATAAAAACGTGCACTGTGATGTGCAGAGGTTGGGGGAAACAAAAGGGAACATGTGGGCTGGTGTGAGGAGGAAGAAAAGCTGCTGAAAACAAGGCAGCACTCATGGCTTTTGGGCAAGCAAAACCAGCTGGGTTTGACTGGTTTTGGGGGAGAAAGCAGGAAGAAAATCACACAAGCTGGTGGCTGGCAAGCTTAGGGTCAGTAGCAGGTCCATTGGGAGGGACAAGAGCTGCCCAAGGGCAAGCCAACTTGCTTGGCACATGCTTGGTTGGAAGAAAAAGCTTCTCACCTTGGCTTTAATGGGAAATGCTCCAATTCTTGCTTTGTTGAGCTCAATTAGCCATAATTGATGATAATAACAATAATAAAAATGATAGGTAATAATAATAATAACAAAAATGAAATATATCAAAGAGATTAAAAATCTGCAAAAAATTCGCAGACTTTGCAGAGCGAAGGGGACTTTGCTCTGCGAATTCCCCATTTCTGAAATGTTGACTTTTTGTTGACTTTGACTTTTCTCTCTTTTTTTTGTTTGTTTTTTTTTTTTTTAAATTTGAAATTTGTTTTGAAAAGGCTTGGGAAAAAATTAGGGTACAACAGCTGCCCCTACTTAATTGTGTCTTTGCATAGAGGATGCGAGTGCCAAGGGCATCTCATAAACTCTTTGCGAAGAGCAATTAAGTAAAAGAAGGATCTGAATTTTGTCCTTCGCGGTACGAAAAGATTGAAGTAAATAATGAAAGTAAAATATGCAAATGCAATGCATAAAAGTAAATGCAGGGTCACCTGGTTTGGCTACTGATGCATAAACTAGGAATAAAGAAGATCGTCACCTAAACAGGTGATTAGATCTGACAAGATAAGAGATCGTCACCTAATCAGGTGATTGGATCTGAAAGGTAAAAGATCGTCACCTAAACAGGTGATTGGATCTGACAAGATCGTCACCTAATCAGGTGATTAGATCTGACAAGATCGTCACCTAATCAGGTGATTGGATCTGAAAAGTAAAAGATCGTCACTTAATCAGGTGATTGGATCTGACAA
The DNA here is from genome assembly GCA_018208015.1 of Medicago ruthenica. Classification (NCBI taxonomy): domain Eukaryota; kingdom Viridiplantae; phylum Streptophyta; class Magnoliopsida; order Fabales; family Fabaceae; genus Medicago; species Medicago ruthenica. Next base: position 55,027,250 of record CM031377.1, on the reverse strand, counting down.
GATCGTCACCTAAACAGGTGATTGGATCTAAAAGGTAAAAGATCGTCACCTAATCAGGTGATTGGATCTGACAAGATCGTCACCTAATCAGGTGATTGGATCTGAAAGGTAAAAGATCATCACCTAATCAGGTGATTAGATCTGACAAGATCGTCACCTAATCAGGTGATTGGATTTGAAAAGTAAAAGATCGTCACCTAATCAGGTGATTGGAGCTGACAAGATCGTCACCTAATCAGGTGATTGGATCTGAAAGGTAAAAGATCATCACCTAATCAAGTGATTGGATCTGACAAGATCGTCACCTAAACAGGTGATTGGATCTGAAAGGTAAAAGATCGTCACCTAATCAGGTGATTGGATCCGACAAGATCGTCACCTAATCAGGTGATTGGATCTGAAAGGTAAAAGATCATAACCTAATCAGGTGATTGGATCTGACAAGATCGTCACCTAAACAGGTGCTTAGACTGAAAAGATAAAAAGATCGTCGCCTGAATAGGTGCTTAGATCTGACAAGTCATCGCCTGAATAGGTGCTTAGACTGAAAAGATAAAAAGATCGTCGCCTAAAGAGGTGCTTAGATCTGACAAGTCGTCGCCTGAATAGGTGCTTAGACTGAAAAGATAAAAAGATCGTCGCATAAATAGGTGCTTAGATCTGACAAGTCGTCGCCTGAATAGGTGCTTAGACTGAAAAGATAAAAAGATTGTCGCCTAAATAGGTGCTTAGATCTGACAAGTCGTCGCCTGAATAGGTGCTTAGACTTCTCCGGGGAAATAGAACATACCGCTGCGGGGATAATGTAATCGTCTCTAGGAGGGGCTAGTACTTAGATTGTTGAAAAGGAAAACATGATTGTATGATGCTTGATATGCTTCATGTTGTTTTATGCAATATGTTATGCAATATGGTATGATATGAGGTAGACTCAATCTGAATTTTTGTTTGGGAAAACTCAGCTGGGTCATCTTAATGGCCGTGAGCAGGCGCACTTGGGAATATGATAAATTGGGAAGAAAACCGCTGGGATTTTTCTAGAAGAACTTACTGGGGAAGCTCTGGAATGGGTTCACTGGGGAACACTAGAGATGATTGATGGATGTTGGTGAATATGTGATACTCACTGGAGAATATTGGTTGAGAATGCATGACATGAATATGAGATGCATGTATATGAATGATTTGGATATGCATGCATGAATGTGTTTGATATGATGCATGTATTATGAATGATATGTGGGATGACAGACGTCATGTTGGATGCTGGGGATTATGATTGGATGCCGAGCAAAGTCGGGCTTTGGATGGAATTGTATTTGGATGTGAGTAGATGCCAAGCATGGTTGGGCTCTTATTTGGAATTTGTATTTGTGAGTGCCAATGATGATTGGGCTTTTGGGGTTGAGACTCCCTGGGGAATGCCAATAAAAATTGGGCTTTATTGGATTGCTGGGGATATAAGGATCATTTTGGAAGCATGATCGATATCCAGCCTTGGTGGATGGAAGAGATGTTTGGGGTGTGCTGACTGGGGAATTCTGTTCCTCCAACCCTTGGGATCTCTGCGCTTCACGTGCCGTGAGCTACGCACTTGCTTTTGCTGAAGAGCATAAGTCTTAAGATGACTGACCAAATCGTTTCAGGCTTGGAATCTTTTGGTGCAATAATGGGGATCACCGCAATTCTTTTGACATTTACGAGATTCAAGTAAAAACAACATTTGTTTTTTTGTAAGTTTTTGTTGTTATTATTTCCCATGTTTCAATGCATTTTTATCATGAATAAAAACAAAATTTTATGCGCTAATGAGAGCACAAAATAATAAAAAGGTAAAAAAAAGAATTTTATTCAATGCAGATTTGATTTCTTGAATGGGTAACAATACATGAAGTGAGAAGTGATAACTCCTCTGGGGAAAAAGATTGAGAAAGACAAGAAAAAAGCAAAAACAAAAAGAAATTTATTTGAGGGTTGTTTTGGTACAACACATGCTATTTTCCTTATGACTTCGAAATTCTTTTGAAAGATGATGACGAGACCGATTCCTCCCCTCTTGAATCTTGTCCGGATCTTGAATGTTGCAGTCACTTGCTTTTTTTATTTGTTTTGAAATCCCTTTTTTGATGTCCTTAATTTTTGCCTCGACCGCCTTTTCAGGTTTTCGATATACCAGGACGCTCTCTATTGCCTAAACCGTCCTTTCAGGTTTTCGATTTAGTGAGCTTTTCTCTTTTTTCTTTTTTTTTGGCATAATACTTCTTGACTGCGTCGGAGTTTATTGAAAGTGGGAACTCTTCTCCGTCCATAGTGGTGATGATTAAAGCTCCACCAGAGAAGGCTTTCTTTACCACGTACGGTCCATCATAGCTGGGAGTCCACTTCCCTCGGGGATCTTTGTGGATAGGTAATATCTTCTTGAGCACTAGGTCTCCTTCTTTGAATTTTCGAGGACGGACCTTTTTGTCGAATGCCCTCTTGAGTCTCCTTTGGTAGAGTTGTCCATGACATAACGCTGTTAGACGCTTTTCCTCTATGAGGTTCAGTTGGTCGAACCTTGTTTGGACCCATTCAGCTTCTTCTAGCTTGGTTTCCATCAAGACCCGTAACGAAGGGATTTCCACCTCAATGGGAAGCACGACTTCCATACCGTATACTAAGGAGAAAGGGGTTGCCCCGGTTGAAGTGCGAATGGCTGTTCTGTAGTCGTGTAGCGCAAAGGGAAGGATCTCGTGCCAATCCTTATATGTTTTCACCATCTTTTGGATGATTTTCTTTATGTTCTTATTGGCTACTTCTACCGCACCGTTCATCTTTGGCCGGTAAGGTGAGGAATTATGGTGCTCGATCTTGAAGTCTTTGCACAACTCCTTCATTGTCTTATTGTTCAGGTTTGCCCTATTATCCGTGATAATTTTGTGGGGAGTGCCGTAACGGCAAATGATTTCCTTTTTGATGAATCGGGCTACCACTTGTTTGGTTACGTTTGCATACGAAACTGCTTCGACCCACTTGGTGAAATAGTCGATGGCAACAAGGATGAAGCAATGTCCATTTGATGCTTTGGGCTCGATCATTCCAATCATGTCTATGCCCCACATAGAGAAAGGCCAGGGTGAGGTCATGACATTCAGGGGAGTTGGTGGTACATGCACCTTGTCGGCATAAATTTGGCACTTATGACATGTTTTGGCATAGCGGAAACAGTCAGCTTCCATGGTTAGCCAGTAATAGCCCGCCCTTAGGATTTTCTTTTCCATTGCATGCCCATTGGAATGGGTTCCAAAAGATCCCTCGTGGATTTCTTTGATGAGCATGTCCGCCTCATGTTTATCCACACATCTGAGCAAGACCATGTCATAGTTTCTTTTGTAGAGGGTGTTTCCGCTGAGGAAGAACTGGGATGCCAATCTCCTGAGGGTTCTCTTGTCGGTTTGCGAAACATTTTCTGGATACTCTTGTTCTTCGAGGTATCGCTTGATGTCGTAGAACCAGGGTTTGTTGTCAAGTCCTTCTTCGACTGCTGCACATACAACCGGTTTGTCCCTACGATCCATCTTTATGATTGGCGCCTCATTATGGAAATTTACTTGGTACATTGATGATAATGTAGCCAAGGCATCTGCCACCTGATTTTCTTCTCGAGGTATGTGATGGAAGGTGATTTCATCAAAATGCTCAATCAACTCTATAACCCGGGCATGGTAGGGAGTCAAATTAGGATGCTTTGTTTCCCATTCTCCTTTGACTTGATAGATGACCAAGGCTGAGTCATCGTATACTTCAAGGATTTCGATCCTTAGATCAATTGCTGCTTCGAGGCCTAGGATGCATGCTTCATATTCTGCCATGTTATTGGTGCAGTCAAAGCATAACCTTGCTGTGAAGGGTTGGTATCCATTCCTTGGGGAGATTAAAACTGCCCCGATCCCGTGCCCCAAGGCATTTGAGGCGCCGTCAAAAGCGAGCTTCCATCGAGCTCTCGGTTCTGGCCCTTCATCATCGCTTGTGACCCTTTCGTCATTCAAAGCTACAACGTCTTCATCAGGGAAGTCGAATTGTATGGGTTGATAATCCTCCAATGGTTGGTGAGCAAGGTGCTCGGATAAAACACTCCCTTTGATAGCCTTTTGAGTGACATATTGGATGTCGTACTCAGACAGCAGCATTTGCCAACGGGCTATCTTTCCTGTGAGGGCGGGCTTTTCAAAGATGTACTTGATCGGATCCATCTTTGATATCAACCACGTTGTATGGGTCAACATGTATTGCCTTAAGCGTCAAGCAGCCCATGCAAAAGCGCAACAAGTCTTTTCAAGCGAAGTATACCTTGATTCACAGTCGGTGAACTTCTTGCTTAGGTAGTAGATTGCGTGCTCTTTTCTTCCCGTTTCATCTTGTTGTCCTAACACACAACCCATTGATCCTTCAAGCACGGTTAGGTATAAGATGAGGGGTTTACTCAGAACCGGAGGTATTAAAATTGGTGGTTCTTGCAGGTATTGTTTGATCTTGTCAAACGCTTCTTGGCAATTCTCGTTCCAATGGACGGCTTGGTTTTTCCTTAGCAGTTTGAAGATTGGTTCGCAGGTAGCTGTCATGTGTGAGATGAACCTAGTGATGTAGTTCAATCTTCCTAAGAAACCCCGGACCTCCTTCTCGGTATTTGGCGTTGGCATATCTTGGATGGCCTTTACCTTGTCAGGATCCACTTCAATACCCCTTTGGCTGACGATGAAACCCAATAACTTTCTGGATCTAACACCAAATGTGCACTTGTTAGGATTTAAGCGCAGCTTGAACTTTCTCAGGCGTTCAAAAAGTTTTTGCAGATGGACTAGATGATCCTCCTCCGTTTGGGATTTGGCAATCATGTCATCGACGTAAACCTCTATTTCCTTATGGATCATATCATGGAAAAGAGTTACCATTGCTCTTTGGTATGTTGCCCCGACATTTGTTAATCCGAAAGGCATTACCTTATAGCAGAAAGTTCCCCATGGGGTGATGAATGTGGTATTCTCCATGTCTTCTGGAGCCATTTTGATTTGGTTATATCCCGAGAAGCCGTCCATAAAGGAGAAGACTGAGAATTGGGCGGTGTTGTCCACCAATATGTCAATATGTGGTAGCGGGAAATCATCCTTTGGGCTTGCTTTATTCAAGTCCCGGTAATCCACACACATTCTAACTTTTCCATCCTTCTTTGGGACTGGCACAATGTTGGCAAACCATGTCGGATACTTGGTTACGGCTAAAAAGCCGGCATCAAACTGTTTTTTGACCTCCTCTCTAATCTTGAGAGCCATGTCGGGTCGGGTTCTTCTCAATTTCTGCTTTACTGGTGGGCATTCTGGCTTGAGTGGCAGTTTATGTACGACGATGTTAGGGTCTAAACCTGGCATGTCTTGATACGACCAAGCGAATACATCCACATACTCTTGTAGAAGCTTAACCAACTTTTCCTTCACATTCTCCTGCAGGGAGGCTCCTATTTTGACCTCTTTCTTATCCTCTTCGGTCCCCAAGTTGATCACTTCAACTGACTCCTTGTGAGGTTGTATTACCCTATCCTCTTGATTTGAAAGTCTGGACAATTCTTCAGGCAGTTCAAGATCGTCCTCTTCACCGTCTTCCGTTTGATTAATCGGGAAATCAAAGTCATAAGGGCTTAAGGCAGTGTTGTTTTTGGAGGGTGGATATGTGGATCTGCATGAGTATGATTTGATTTTAGGCTTTTTGTAGCAAAACATTTTTTTTTTTAAAAAAACAAATGCAATTAAAAGAAAAAAAGAACTCAATTGGACATAAAAATGTGATTTTATTCATGATTGAAAATAACTTAAAACATGGGGGCCCCACACAACTAATCATTTGCCTTGGGCAGAGCTAAATGATTTTTTTTTCAAAAAGTAAAAACAAACATGGTATATTACTTGAGCTTGGTAATGATCTCGGGAATTGTGATAGCCCTCCAATTGTTCAAAGTTTCATCCGAAGCACAACGGTACACCAAATCAGGCACGTCTTCATCCGCGTCTTCAAGCAGAGCCACTTGATCTTCATTGATAAAACCTACACTGACAAATGTTTCCAAAATGGGGAGGATCCCTTGCTTTGGAGGCTTTGAGGAGGTTTCGGCTGATGGATGATATCCTATCCCGAAGCGATTCTTCTTCTCGGGTATGTCCACTAATTTGCCCCATCCAGTGGGTCTGCTCTCTTCTAGAGCTTCTCTTATTGCCCTCCATGATGACATGGCTGTCCTAGCCTCTTTCTTGGGCTTTGAGCTCAAGGTCACGACATTCGCCACTTCCAAAGATTGGAAGGGAACATCCACAGCTTCTTCGTCCGTTTCTATATAACGGAACGACGAAAGATGGCTTACCATCATATCCTCTTGCCCGGAAACTACAATCATCTTGTTATCGACAATGAACTTAAGTTTCTGGTGTAGGGTAGAGGTGATGGCTCCGGCGATGTGAATCCATGGTCGTCCGAGAAGACAACTGTAAGTTGGATTAATATCCATGACTTGGAAGGTGATAGAGAAAACCTTAGGCCCAATTTGAACTGGTAGGTTAATCTCCCCTACGACGGCTCTTCTTGACCCATCGAAAGCTTTTACCACCAAAGCGCTTGGCTTCATTACTGTCCCTTCACATGATAGCTTTAGAAGGGTAGTCTTGGGCATGACGTTCAATGATGACCCCGTGTCCACTAACACTCGAGAGAGGATGTGGTCCATGCATTTCACGGAGATGTGCAAGGCGCGGTTATGAATATGCCCCTCGTCGGGTAGCTCATCATCGTTGAAACCCAAATACCTACTCGAGGTAATATTTGCGACTATCCCGTCGAATTGGTCCACAAGGATGTCCTTAGTGACATGTGCCTCACTGAGGATCCGCAGTAATGCTTCTCGGTGTGCCTCCGAGCTTAGTAGTAGGGATAACATGGAGATCTTGGAGGGAGTTTGACCCAACTGGTCAATGATCTTATACTCGCTCTTTTGGATTATTCTTAAGAACTCCTCGGCCTCCTTTTGTGGGGCTGCTTTTTGAGAGGGTCCCGCTTGGTTCTCATTTTCTTCCACGCTCCTTTTTTTGAGCGGCTCTCTTGGTAGTACGGCTGGTGCCTTCCCAAGTTCTTTCGGAGCGAAGATTCTACCACTTCTTGTCATTCCTCCAACACCGGTAATGTTAGCGATGCTGGATTCAATTCTGGCTAGTGGTTTTCCTCCTTCCACATAGGCCACAGGTTGGTAGTTCCATGGCACCCTCTTCGTGCTTTCAAAGGAGAAGGGTGCCGGCACATGGAATGTTATGGGCTGTATAGGTATTGGTACCTCTCTCCTTTGGTATGGGATTTCGAGAGGTTTTGGGTCATGAGACTCCAAGGTAGCAACGTCCGTGCTATCCTTTATATAGCCCATTTGGATCCAACCTTGGTCCATCAGCTCTTGAAGACAACTCTTCAATTTTCCGCACTTATCAGGGTTGATTTTGCAGGCTTCGCAGTCGGCGTGCATCTCCTCAAACAAACCAAAACCGGTTAATCGCTCCCTTATGACTGACAGGGGAGTCTTTACATTGGCTACCTCCTTGATTGGGCCAAAGTCCTCTTGTTCGTCCACCGCGTTTACAGAGGGACCCGCATGCCCCGGTAATGGGTTATTTTTTACATTGGGATTTTCCTCCTTGAAGGATAGCAGTTTCCGGTCAATGAGATTCTGGACCTTGTATTTGAATGCTTTACAACATTCAATGTTGTGCCCCGGGGTCCCCACATGGTATTCGCATCTTGCGTTTGCATCATACCAAGGTGGATATGGTGGCACCAAAGCTGGTAGCGGTTTTAGCTCAACCATTCCCTTTTGGATTAAATACGGCAAGATCTGACCGTATGGCATGGGTACAGGATCAAACTTTACATTATGATAGTTATTCCTCGGGCCCGTTTGGTTCCTTGGTGGGTACCCGCCTTGTTGTTGTTGCCGATTCTGCTGAGGCAACACTACTGGTTGTCGAGGTGGAGTCGTGGGAATTACTTGAGGTGAGTAATGCCCTTGAGCTGCTGCTGCTGCCACATATGGATAATTCTAGCGAGGCATTTGATTTGATGGTGGGCAAGATGGTCCCACTAAAACAGCATTTGTCTCCCCCTCTTTCTTTTTATGAAAGTTGCTGGGGGGTCTCCTGGCTCCACTTTGAGTTTCTAGAGGGCCTTAGATCTTTCCCCTCTTTACTCCGTCCTCTATTCTTTCACCAATTATGACTCGATCGGAAAAGCCGGAAGATGTGCTTCCAATCATTTTGTCATAATATGGGCCTTGTAGTGTGCCCATAAAGGTATCGACAAGCTCCCTTTCCAACAATGGTGGCTGTACGCGAGAAGCTAGTTCCCTCCACCTTTGAGCATACTCCTTGAAGGACTCGTTGCTTCTTTGCACGAGGTTCTGCAATTGCATCCTATTTGGAGCCATGTCCAAATTGTATTTGTATTGCTTTAAGAAAGCATCAGCTAAGTCCTTCCAAGTTTGGACGTGGGTACGCTCAAGTTGCATGTACCAATCCAATGACGCTCCGCTCAAACTATCTTGAAACACATGCACCATGAGTTTCTCGTTCGTTGCGTAGGCCGCCATCTTCCTACAGAACATCCGTAGATGGTTCCGAGGGCATTGAATTCCCTTGTACTTCTCGAAGTCCGGTACTTTGAATTTTGGAGGGATTACCACATCGGGTACTAAGCACATGTCCAAAGCATTGTGGGCACCGTATGAGCTGGATCCTTCGACTGCTTTTAACCTTTCTTCCAAAACGCGATACATTTGGGCGGTATCGTTGTCTTGGTGGGTAATGTCGGGAGCAGAATGCCTAGGCTGATTGTCTTCCACATTATGAGAAATAACCTCATGTTGAGTAGTGGAATTCCCTTGAGGACGATGCTCTTCGTTCCTAACGGGGATTGTAAGCTGTGGTTGAGGAGGTGGCACATGGCCCTCATTTTCAAGTGGTGGGGTATATCCTAGAGGTAAACCATAAGGGGGCCATTGCACATTGGCTGCATCCACCGTTGGACGAGGGTTGCTCTCTCGGGCCGATACAGTTTGCATTAACTCTAACATTTGATCCATCTTCCCTTTCATCTCATCAACTTCTCCTCTCAAAGCCGCTTGATTTTGTTCCAAAATATCCATGATCCTTTGCTTGTTGGCTCGTGTTCCGTACGAGTGTTGGAGATCTGGCTCTTGGACCGATGGTTTTTTGGGTTTTCTGGCTATGATTGCTTCAAACTGTTTTTAGGGAAATGAATGAGTGTTTTTTTTTTAAAAAATGCATGAAGATGCATGTGAATGTATGTATGTTATGAGTATGCAAAAACATGCGTTTTTTTTCATTTTGCTTTACGAGGAAATTTAAAGGCGCACAATTAATATTAGCAATTAGAAATATTAAAGGCCAGGAAATTGATATTGCTTCAAAATATTATTTGATTAGATAACATTGTTTGCAAAGTGTAACTAATGCTAATACAAATCAAATAGACGCTCGCTTTTCAGCATTGTCCATTTCTTCCCTATAGAAGTCTACGGTGTCTTTGCAGAACTTCATGAACTTCTGGATTTCTTTAGGGATGACAAAGTAAGGCATGACCATCTCGGCTTTTGCTAGCTTATTTGGAAGTTGGGTGATGACCAAGTTTGAGAATGCAACCAATTTAGTGAAGTCCTCACTTAATCGGGTGGCGTCTTGCCATACAAACTCAATCACTTCCTTGCGTTGATCTAGCTTGACATTTGCACTTCTAATTTCATAGTGTAGTTGTGCAATATGGTCCCCGTGTGCTCTTGCAATCTTGTCGAACTATTCTTCATATTTCTTGATATCCGTTTGAAGATGATTGTATTTTAGCTTCTCTTGACGGGAAAGGCTCTCATATCTTTGCCGTTGGACGCGTTCGGCTTGCAGCTGCTCGCCAAACTTTTTGAGCTCTTGGTTGGAATGCAAGACTCTTTCCAACTCTTTGTCTTTGGCCACAAGGTTGGCATCCGCCCTAACCAAGCCGCTTCCTATCTAATCTCTCTTCCCCTCGGAGATTTTTAGCCGCTTTTGGCACACTAGGAGAGAATTTGTCGCTTCATCCCGATCTCTCTTTGTCCTAATGATTTCTCCCAAAGCTTGAAGGTGCTTTAATTCTAACTCCCCATTTTTGTTTTGGAGTTCTCGAATTTTAGCTTTGAGTTCCTCCGCTTCTTTGTTGGGAATGGTTGCAATGGGCTTAGGTGTAGGAGGTTTTGGAGGGCATATGACCACAAAGGGTAGCTTGATTGTTTTTACCCTTTCCTTCACCCATTGAGTATAAAGAGGTTTGGCCACGCAATTCCTCTTGCCGACCTTTCCTTTGCGCACTTGACTCCAAGCTCCTCGGATTCTTTCTAGCAATGCCGGGTCTTGGTCTCCTTCCCTTAAGAAGAAAGCTTCCAACAAAAGGTCATTGGGTTTGTCTTCCATTGAAAAAACTAGTTGTTGGAGAGAGAGGACCGGATTGTAGTTGATGCATCCCTTAGTACCAATGAGGGGTACATTAGGCAAGTCCCCGCAACTAAGGATGATTTCCGGATCCTCTAAATTTGGAGAAAACCAATGGATATCCTTCTCGGCAAGAGTTGTCATCCGTTGTGACCACTTGAGTTTGGCCCGGTTTTCCACAAAGTCTCGGCTTCTTAGCATGTGGGACATCAACCAAGTTTGCACCAAAGGAGTACAACAAGAAATTGTGCATCCTCTCCCTTGTTCATGCCTAGAATAGAGGGAATGATAAAAATCCGCCAAAAGCGTGGGAACCGGATTTTTAGTTATGAACACCTCTAAAGCCGTAAAGTCTATGAAATCGTCCATGTTGGGGAATAAAACGATCCCGTAGACCAAGAGGGCTAGGATGGCGTTGAATGCTTTTCCCTCTTTGCTAGCTAACAAATCCCGAGCTTTGGTCTCCAAGAACCTTCTTGTGAACCCCTTGATGTTTCCTCTAATTTCCAAGTTAAGTGTTACTTCTTGGACATTAAGGTATAAGGATTCGGCGATGGCCTCTAATGTAGGGTCTTTTCCCGAACCGAGATAAAGCTCATGGTCTTTCATACTACAACCCAAAATCTTCTCAAATTCTTCCAAGGTTGGAGCTAATTGGAAGTCTTGAAAGGTAAAGCACCGGAGAGTTGGGTCAAAGAATTGAGCCAAAGTGGTTAAAGCCGTTGAATCTATCTTCACGGGCAGGAGGTCAAGTATTAGCCCATAACTTGCTTCGAAAATACTCTTGTCGACCGAAGAGAGCCTTTTACTCAAAGCTAACAAACTTTCCACTTTAGGAGCCTTGATCTTGAAAGCGAGCGTATTTCTATTTCCGGAATCCATATTTCTCTTTGCTAATATTTGGTTGTTCTTTTTAAATTCCTATAAAGCAAAATGATATGCGAAAATTATTTTCATGAATGCAAATGTATGGTATGCAAAGGTATGGTATATGAAGGTTTGAACTTCCCCCCATCCTCACATGTAGGCTCTAGAGATGAGATTTTCTAAAAGGTCCCTAGAGTCATGGATCTCACATGGAATTAAGGTCGTCGTTTGCGAACTTCGCAAGACTTCAATTCATTCCAAGTGAAAATCTCCTCTAGGCGGGGTTTGGCATCCTACCTCACGGACATACGTCAACGCGGGCTTCCGCTCACAACCCCATCCTAACTTAATTTTTTCTCAAACTCGGGTAGAGAGCCTCACACGTCCGGCATTAACTCGAACAATGTGGAGTAACATCGCTCATGTAACAACCCCGCAATTGATATATATTATGAATATAAAACAATATAAAGCATTTATAAACATAAAGCAATAGAAAGATATAGACAAATGAAATAAGAGCACGCAAAAAATATAAAAACATTTAGCTTAAAAGCTAAATAGGATAGGCTCGACTCGCTAGCGAGGAGAGGCACATCCCCAGTGAAGTCGCCAGCTGTGCGCTCTCGTTAAAAAAACGCAAACTTTTGAGCGTAAGCGAACGCTCGAAAAGCTGTGTGAAGTCGCCACCAAAGTTTTTGTTTAAAGGGAACGTTGATAAACCCTTAAGTTTTTTTATTTTGAAGGGAAACGATAATAAAACCCTTGACGATGAGGAAAGGATTGGTCGTCGCAACCATTACTGGGTTCGGGAGTCGGTTACGCAAGGGGAAGGTATTAGCACCCCTCACGTCCGTTGTACTCAACGGGAACCTCCTAGTTAGCTAAGGCTTAAAATGTTTTTAAATGTTTTGCGTGCATGCTTGAATATGTAAAAGGGAAAAAGAAATATGAAGAAGGGGGAAAAAGTTTGTTTTTTATTATTGTGCTTGACAAGATGACGATCTTGCTCCTACGTATCCCCTGGTGCGATGGGGAATTCAAAGCTACGTAGTTCTTTGGTAGAAAAACGTATATGTTGGTTATTTTTAAATGAACGATGTTTTAACCGAATTCTTACGATCAAACTTAGCTTGTATGCTCGCGCATGGGAGGCTTAAGCGTTTGTTTAAAATCGTGCTAGAATTGATAAAAACATGTCCGTTGGGGAAAAGGGGTTTGAATTGGTCGCGAGGGGACCGAGAAAGGGTTCAATGGACTCAACCGAGTCGAACATTGACCAAAGCGACTCAACCGAGTCGGGAAAGGTTCGATTGATCCGACGGGATCAAGAAAAGGTGCAATGGACTCAATCGAGTCGAACATTGACCAAAGCGACTCAAACGAGTCGAAAAAGGGTTCGATTGATCCAACTGGATCAAGAAAAGGTGCAATGGACTCAACCGAGTCGAACATTGACCAAAGCGACTCAAACGAGTCGGGAAAGGTTCGATTGATCCGACGGGATCAAGAAAAGGTGCAATGGACTCAACCGAGTCGAACATTGACCAAAGCGACTCAAACGAGTCGAAAAAGGGTTCGATTGATCCAACTGGATCAAGAAAAGGTGCAATGGACTCAACCGAGTCGAACATTGACCAAAGTGACTCAAACGAGTCGAGGACATGAATCAAATGGTCACGGGGGACCAAAAGGTTCAAGTTGACCACAAAGGGCCAAGAATTGGTTTGGTGTGGTTGGATGCGTTGAAAATAGAATGACGATTGTCCGAACGACGAGACATACGTCACGCATTCGTTCAATCGGGGCAATGGAGAGACATACGTCAAACCATCCCTTTTTCATTCAAGTTTTGTTCGAATTTTAAGAAATCCCAAAGTTTATCAAAACACTTTGTTTAAAACTCATATGAAAAGGTTTCAATGTTCAAATTAGTTGTTGCAACCTAATGAACAAGTTTGCCTTGTTTATGCATGAAAATGAGCAAGTTTTGCACTAATTTGAAAAAACGCACAAGTTCGGTTCAAGTTTGAAAAAGGTTTTGAAAAGTGAACAAGTTCGGCTTAAGTTCACGTTTGATTGAAAATCATGGACAAGGTTTTTTGTTCAAGTTTAGTTTTGAAAATGATGAACTTAGCTTATTGCTCAAGTTTGATTTTGAAAGTTTATGAACGTAACTTGTTTCGCAAGTTATCCAAAAAGTGTTGCTCAAACTTGTGAATCCTTCAATATTATGCAAAATCCTTGTTATGGTTTGAATAAAATGAGTTTCAATCCTCTTAGGTTCTGAGTTCTTGGGCTAGAACCTCAAAAATTGGCTTTTTGGAGCCTGAACTCAGATTCTGAGTTCTGTCATGGTCGCACTGCGACCAGAGCTTCGCACTGCGAACTCTGCAAAATTTTGAGTTCAGAAGCTGCTTCTGAACTGTTGTTCAGAAGCAACTTCTGAACACTCTCAGAACCTTTGGAGGAGTGAAAAGCTTTTCAAATCAGCAATGAAAGGAGTGCAACAACTTGGTTTAAATATCTTGCAAACCTTGGGATTTCTTTGAAATTCAAAAGGGGTTTTTTAGAGAAAAATGGAATTGAACAAAGTTAAAGATGCAAATAGCAATGCAAAATGAAAGATAAAGGATTCAGAACACTTACAGAACTCCTAGCCAAAGCTTGTATTGCAGGAGAAAGAAAAAGCCTTGAATGTTTATGGTTTTGCAAAGTTGGGATATTGATGAATAAGAACAATGAGTTTGTGTAATGATTCTGTGTTTGAACTGGTTTTTTGCTATGTTTTTGCTCTCAAATCTCTGTGTTTCAATTCTTTAATTGCTGTTTTTTTTTTGGTGTTCTTAATGGTTATGCATTGCATCCTATTTATAGGCCAAAACCAAATCAATTGTCATCATGAGAAATCCCTAAAATCCAGCTGATACGTGGGCTATGACCAGGCTATCTTGCTTTGCATTTAAAGCAAAAGTGAAGAGGTGACCTTGCCTTGCTGCAATGGTCAAGACTTAGCCAAATCCAGCCATTAATTCAACTGATTTTGGATAGAAATGATGATGAAAAGGTAAGAAAACAGGGCTGGTTTGCAATTGGCTGTCCCTTGGGATTGGTCCTTGCAATCTTGAGGGTTAAGCAATAAAAACGTGCACTGTGATGTGCAGAGGTTGGGGGAAACAAAAGGGAACATGTGGGCTGGTGTGAGGAGGAAGAAAAGCTGCTGAAAACAGGGCAGCACTCATGGCTTTTGGGCAAGCAAAACCAGCTGGGTTTGACTGGTTTTGGGGGAGAAAGCAGGAAGAAAATCACACAACCTGGTGGCTGGCAAGCTTAGGGTCAGTAGCAGGTCTATTGGGAAGGACAAGAGCTGCCCAAGGGCAAGCCAACTTGCTTGGCACATGCTTGGTTGGAAGACCTTCTTACCTTGGTTTTAATGGCAAATGCTCCAATTCTTGCTTTGCTGAGCTCAATTAGCCATAATTGATGATAATAACAATAATAAAAATGATAGGTAATAATAATAATAACAAAAATGAAATAAATCAAAGAGATTAAAAATCTGCAAAAAATTCGCAGACTTCGCAGAGCGAAGGGGACTTTGCTCTGCGAAGTCCCCATTTCTGAAATGTTGACTTTTTGTTGACTTTGACTTTTCTCTCTTTTTTTTGTTTGTTTTTTTTTTTTTGAAATTTGAAATTTGTTTTGAAAAGGCTTGGGACAAAATTAGGGTACAACAACAGGATTGAAAGAAAGTCCACCAGTGGAAACTGTCAGTTTCTTGGTAAAGATCTGATATCCTGGGCCAGCAAAAGACAAGCAACCATTGCTTTGTCAACAACAGAAGCAGAATACATCTCAGCTGCAAGTTGTAGCACACAACTGCTCTGGATGAAACATCAATTAGAGGATTATCAGATTCATGCAGATAATATTCCTATTTATTGTGATAATATTGCTGCAATATGTCTGTCTAAAAATCCAATTCTGCATTCTAGAGCCAAGCATATAGAAATAAAACATCATTTTATAAGAGATTATGTTCAAAAGGGTGTGCTGGATATCCAGTTCATTGATACTGATCATCAATGGGCTGACATATTCACAAAACCCCTAACGGAAGACAGATTTAATTTTATCAAAAAGAATTTGAACATGCACTTTATCTCTTGAAAAATATGCTTGAATCTGAATGAAAACCTAGATTTTGAGTTCATCACAAGCTAAGACTTATCAGACACTCATTTTTGAGAGTCTGAATAAAGTTAAGCCCTGAAAAACTTCAGAGTCTGAAGGTTCAGAACTTGGATTTTCTGACTTCTGAATCTGATAGAAATCTAATGTTCGGTCAGATTCTGATAAGTATAATCCTGGGCAATGATGATTTAAAGCTTTGAAAGTTATACTTTGTCCCTCCCAAAGTCATCAATATAAAAATGTGTTTTTCTGTTTTTGGTATCAAATGCTCAAATTGTTTTAACACAGACACATTTTTCAAATGCTCAATTTGTATCAGACATGTTCAGTCTTTAAGAACTTATTTAAAAATTGGTATCAGGTTGGTCTGAAAGAATTCACCAGCACTGAACCAAATGCTATATCTTGGTATCAACAACTATACTTTTTCAGCTTCTGAAATAAGTTCAATAATGCTAAAACCTTCAAGAGGGTATATGATCTGAACAATTTTGCCTAAAATAGTTTAGTGATACTGCACAAGATATACTGAATAACTGTGTCTGAAACAAATAATGCTCTGATCAGAATGCTCTGAACTATCTTTTTATGCTTCTGAACAGCATTCTATTTTTTAAATGCAATGTCATATACTTCGTGTATGATCAAGCCTGCTCTGATTCCCATCTTTGTTGCTTGATTACTTATATGATTGCATGATTATCTCACATGTTTTTCAAACTCTCTCAAAATTCTGAAATTTTTTTTATGAAACTTTCTTTTTGTTGATGACAAAAGGGGGAGTAAAGGTAAACAAGTATTAAGGCTCCTGAGCTCAAAACATAAGTTAAATTCTGTCAGTAATTAACTTATGAAAACGGAGTAAAAGGTATTAAGGCCTGAGGCTCTGAACATAAGTTAAGTTCTGAATGAAATTAACTTATGAGAATTGTTTTTAATCTCTAGCCTCTGAATTGAATTTCTGTGAGTTAAAATGAATTTAAAATAACAAGGATAAGACTCAGGGAGCTTACAAAACTCATCCTGTGGATTATCAGACTTAGGGGAGAGCTTACAAACCTCAGAACCTGAAGTCAGCTTGTTATTTATAATTCTGAGTGTTAATTTCACTTTATTGTTTTAAGTTGAGTTTAATTAACTTGGATAAGAATCAAGGGGAGCTTACAAACCTCACCTTGTGGATTGTCAGACCTAGGGGGAGCTTGCAAACCTCTACTGAAGTCAGCTTGTTAATTAAACTTAACAACAAGTCTGAAATTTTGACATGTTTTGATCTGAACTGAATTTAATTAACCTGGATCAGACTCAGGGGGAGCTTACAAACCTCATACCCTACAATTAACTTGTTAATTAAATTAACAACAATTTTCTGATTAATACTTATGTTTGTCATCATCAAAAAGGGGGAGATTGTTGGAACAAAATGTATGAACAACTCTCTTTTTGGATAAAGAGGGAGATTGTTGGAACAATATGTAGAACAACTCTCTTTAAGGTTTTTATTATAACAAAGTGTTAAAAAGAAAATTGGTATTGCTAATGCTTTGTTCTAGGTTGTGCAGAACCATGTTCTTAATGATGATTAATTAATATTGGTTATGGAAGAACAAGCTAAGAGCAAGAAGGAAAGCTTAGAAGCTATGTTGTAAGTTTGAAGGAAAACTGAGTCTGAAAGCTGAGTCTGAAGACTGAGTCTGAAGAGTGCTTCTGAAGGCAGAGTATGAAGCCTGCGTCTGAAGGCAGCGTCTGAAGGCTGAGTCTGAGGGTCAACGAAAGTCAATGTTTGAAGGGAGCGTCTGATGAACAGTGTGTCTAAAGGTCAACAAAAGTCAACGTCTGATGAACAGTGTGTCTGAAGTCTGAGTCTGAAGACCAGCTTTTGAAGTACTGTTCCTGCGAAGCTTCTGAAGTCTGATGTGGATGTTAAAGCAACTGTTACTGTGCGCATTTAATGCCTGCAATGTCAGAACAACTCCAATGGAATAGTTGTCTCCCTGACCTGAACATTCCCCAGCTTTTAAGGAAAGCAAATTCAAAAATGGTTGCTGCTCTGTTATTTGCTGGGTTTCAGCACACAATTTCAGCTATCCTAGCTCAAGATTTGCAATGGCTCTTTGCTTAATTCCTGGCTTTCTTCGACAACTCTAATTTCCTCTATATAAGGATGAAGAATTGAAGAAGAAAATTGCTAAGGCTCTTGAAACAAAAAACCTGAACTTGTGGTCTGTTTTTCTGTCCAGAATTCGTAGTTCACTAAACTCTTAGAAATTCTTTCAATCTTTTGTATCTTAGAATTTCTTAAGGTTAGAGTCTTATACCTGAGTTGTATTAAGTGAACACCTCTGATATTTGATCAAGTGTTCAACCCAAACTTACTTTCTTTGTAATTCAGTTTGGTTCAATTCTCAGTCTGCGTACTGAGCATTTGCAGTCTCATTACTTAGTGTTCTGAGCAATTAGAGTCTCATTCCTTTGTGGTCTGAGCAGGGAAGTCTCATTCCTCTGTGGTCTGAGCAAGGTAGTTTCATTCCTTTGTGGTCTGAACATTAGAAGTCTCTTCCTTTGTGGTTGAGCAACTGGAAGTCTCTTCCTTTGTGGTTGAGCAATTGTAATCAATCTGATTATAGTTAAAATCTCTTGTTAGTAACAAGGGGACTAGACTACTTCCAACTCGTGGAAGGAACTAGTATAAAAACATTGTGTGTCTCCCTTTCCTTCTCTATCTTCATTTGAATCCGCTGCTAATTAACCTTGATAAAAGTTCAAAACTTGATTCTGAACTTAACATTATTTTTGAGAAGAAAAGAAACTTAAGTTTTTGAGTCCACACAATTCAACCCCCCCTTCTTGTGTGTTTTTCTCACCTTCAGACTCTTCCTAAAGATTTCGTTGCTTAAGCACACCTGCTTAAGACTTCATGCTCTAGGACTCTCCTGAAGACTTCCTTGCTCAAGGAAAACTCGAAGAGACTTACAAGTGCTCAAGCACGCAGGCAAGAGACTTCCAATGCTATAAGAACACACCTAAGAGACTTCTAGTTTCTCAAAGTTTCACCAGGAGACTTATACGCTCAAGCTTCACAAGCTGAGACTTCTAATTTGTTCTACACTTGATTTAACAATTGGTAGTGTATAATGAAAAAATGAACAGACTCTCTTAAAATTATAGGATTTCTAAGATATAAACTTTGATACAAAAATCCTAAGTGTTTTTGCACTATTAGATTTGATAGAGTAATGGCAAAGTAGAATAGCATAGTCTTGTTAATCTTCTTCATGGTCTTTAGCTCCTTTTATAGGCAGGGATTTGAGAGACGTTAGAGAATAGTGCCAACCCAAATAGAGTCATTGAGAAGCTTCAATCAAGAACGTTGGCCCTTTGCCGAATATGGATAATTCGGTTGAATGGTCTTTGAATTTTTCTTTGTTGAAAGAAGAATTTGTTGGAACAAAATGTGTAAACAATGTCTCTTTTAAGTTTTGATGATAAGAAGGTATTAAAAAAAATGGATATGCTAATACTTGTTTCAAGTGTGTAGGACCATAGACTAAAAGTTATTCAAGTATAAATCAAGTTTGGTTCTCAAGGAGCAAGTTTAATAGCAAGGAAATATTTTATTGGAAGCTTATGTTGCATGTTTGAAGTTGAAGTCTTAGAAGCTGAGGATCAGAAGCTAAGGATCAGAAGCTGAACACTCAGACTCTGAAGTGTCAGTAGTCAACTGGTGTAACTGTCATCAAGGACATAGTACAACCACGACCTCTGCAACTTCTCAGAGTCAGAAACATTCTCTGCAACTTTGTCTCCTTGGACAAAACATCCAATCCATTTTAAGGAAAGGATTCAAACGGTATTCTTCATGGTACGCCGTCCAAATCAAGGAACAAATCAATGTTGGATCAAGCTTCAAATCAAACGACTCTATTGATGATCTGGAACCTTCTCAACGTCTATCTTCTCCTCTATATAAAGGACTGAAGACTTGAAGAAAAATATAAGACTCTACCAAATTCTTACAAGTGCCAAAACTCTGCTAAATTCTATATGCATCAATTACTTAGAAATTCTTACAAACTTTCTTATCTTAGAATTTCTTAAGTCTAGAGTCTGAAAACTGTGTTGTATTTTGTGAACCCCATTGATAGTATATCAAGTGTTCAATTCAAACATATTTCTTTGTAACTCTGTTTGTTTAGAAGTGTCTTGATTTTGTGCTTGAGCAATCAGAAGTCTCTTGCTTGTGTGCTTGAGCAATTAGAAGTCTCTTACTATGTGTTTGAGCATTTGGAAGTCTCTTGCTTTTGTGCTTGAGCAATTTGTAATCATTTGGATTATAGTGAAAAATCTCTTTTAAGTGACAACGGGACTGGACTACTTTCGGGTTGTGGAAGTGTTGAGTATTTTGGTGATGGCTGCATATTTTGGCAAATCCAATGTGTTGAATAGAAGCATCTTAATGTGTAGAACAAGTCTTCAGTTGCAAGTTTTTCATTTTGAAGTCATTCAGAAGCTGAAATCACCTTCAGAAGCTGAAAGTTACTTCAGAAGCTGAAATGTGCTTCTGAAGCATCAGACGCACTGTAGCAGAGTTGACTTTTGTTGACTTCTTCAGAAGCTGCATTTTTACAAGTTATTTTGGCGCAAATCTTGGCGAGATTTATCAAGGATTTATCCACGCATATTGCTTCTATAATGCTGGTTGATTTGAAGAAGATTTATTGAAGATTTGGCACGTTTTTATGCAAGTTCGTATTTTTCTGAAGCAATCTTTAAAAGATTCAATGCTGGTTTATTTGTTTCCTTATTGGATCATTCATAATTCAGAAATAGATTAATTTCAGAAGATTTAGTGCATAATTAAGAGACTTGCTGAAGGTTATAAAAGGAGGAGTGCTGCTGCTATTCAAGATATATGAAATATAGAGATATAATTCAGAAATTGAGTCTGTGTGTTAAACTTAGAGTTTTATTTGTGCACCACTCTTTGTTTGAGTTGGTTTAGAGTTTTTTATTGAGTTGTAAATTCGTTCTAAGCCTGTAGGTACGAATGAAGGTTTGTTAAGAAGTTTTATTCAAAACAGGGTAGTTTTCAGGGTTGTTCAAGTGGCTGGGTTGCAGTTGCTTGAATAGGAAGTTAGTGGTTACTAATACTCAAGAGTTGGGTAGAAGTCTGACTAGGTGGAGATTGATTGCTTGGGATAGGAACTGGGAGTCACTGTCTGAGTCTTAAGGATTAATTCCAATAGTGGATTTCCTTCCTGGATTGGTATCCTCTAGAGTAGGAGGTGTTTACTCCGAACTGGGTTAACAAACCTTGTGTTCTTTAGCTTTCCTGCACTTTTAATTTCTGCTACTTAACTGTTTTTAATTGTGCTAAGTTATTGTTCAAAACCTGTTTGGTTCAGAACCTGTTAACTCTGTGTTATTGCCTGGCCAGAATTTCAATTGGCATCAGAGCAGGCACCCTGCCTGTGTTTTGGGTGAGATCCAGAGGAGTTATTTTCTGGCAAGCATGGATAGAGAAGGAGGCTATGTCAACAGACTACCCCTACTTGATGGCACAAATTATGAGTACTGGAAATCCAGGATGTGTGCATTCCTGAAATCCATTGACAGCAGAACTTGGAAAGCTGTGATTAATGGCTGGGATCATCCTGTGGTTTTAGAGAAAGATGGTAACAAAACTGAGGTTCTGAAACCTGAAGAAGAATGGACCAAAGCTGAAGATAATCTGTCACTGGGAAATTCAAAAGCCTTGAATGCAATTTTTAATGGTGTGGACCAGAATATGTTCCGACTCATCAAGCAATGTACAATTGCAAAGGAGGCCTGGGAAATTTTAAAAACAACTCATGAAGGAACTTCTAAGGTGAAGATGTCCAGATTGCAGTTGCTGACCACCAAGTTTGAGAACCTGAAGATGAAGGAGGATGAAACCATACAAGATTTCTACATGGATGTGCTGGACATGGCAAATTCCTTTGATTCTCTTGGGGAAAAGATGTCTGATGAAAAGATAGTAAGAAAAATCCTCAGGTCCCTGCCCAGAAGATTTGATATGAAGGTTACAGCCATAGAAGAAGCTCATGACATCACCACCATGAAGGTTGAGGAGCTGATTGGGTCTTTGTTAAATTTTGAGACTGCATTCTGCAAACAGCCTGATAAGAAAGGGAAAGGAGTAGCATTTGCAGTAAATTTAGGAGCTGATGATCAACAAGAGTCTGATGAGGAGGATAGTGATTTATCAGAAGCTCTAGTGTTGCTTGGAAAACAATTCAACAGAATTCTGAAGAAGGTTGACAGAAAATCCAAGACCAAAGGTCAAAATTTCAGATTCAACAACAAGAAGCAACAAACTGATGAGAAAAGTAACCAAGCCAAAGGTGTGCAGTGCTTTGAGTGTGAGGGGTATGGACATATCAAGTCTGAATGTCCTACTTTTCTTAAAAAATAGAAGAAAAGCCTAGTTGTTTCATGGTCTAATGAAGATTCAGAAGAAGACTTTGAGAATGAATCTGCTAAGGGTGACACAAGTCTCATGGTTAAGTTACAGTCTCAGAAGTCAGAAGCTCTTACAAAGTCTGAACCAGTTTTAGAGTCAGAAACCTTTTCTGAGTCTGAGAGTCTGAAGCTTCATATATGTCTGAAGTTGCAAAGTCCTCATATGATGAACTAGCTGACAACTATAGGAAGCTGTATACTAGAAGTGCTGAAGTTTGCAAACAAGTCCTGGATCAGAAGGAGACCATATGTCAACTAGAGTCTGAAAAAGGTGAACTGTTGGTTCAGAATTCAGAATTGAAAGAAGAAGTAAACCAACTTAATTCCCAACTTGAGCATATGAAAAAGCAGGTTAGAATGATAAATACTTCTACTAATATGTTGGATGAAATTTTAGAAAGTCAGAAACAAGGAAAAACTGGTTTAGGATTTGTGGATGAGAGTCTGAACCTCAAGTAGAAAAATCCAGTTAAACAGTTTGTTCCTGCTACTCAGACTCATGATCCTATGATTGGAACATCTAAGATGAGACCTCAGAAGGTAGCCCAGATGCAAGGACAGAAGCAAACTCAGATGAAACCTCAGAATCATACTCAGATAAGACCTCAGAAGCATACTCAGATGAGACCTCAGAAGTATGTTCAGATGCAAACCCAGAAGTTCAACAGAAGAAGGAGGAATCATACCTGGACCTGTCATCATTGTGGTAAGAAGGGACATATTAAACCTTTTTGCTTTAAACTGTATGGTTATCCTAAACACTTTCAATATAGAAGAGTGCAATCAGCTGCACCCAGACACAATGTTCAGAAGGTGTGGAAACCTAAGGTTCAAAATGTAGGCCTGATTTCTCATACTTCATTGAGAGCCACTTCTAGAGAGGACTGGTATTTTGATAGTGGTTGCTCAAGGCGCATGACTGGTGTGAAGAAGCTGCTGAGCAATATCAAACCTTATTCCATAAGTTATGTGACATTTGGAGATGGAGCAAAAGGTGAGATACTGGGTATTAGTGATTTAATCAGTGAAGGCTTACCTAGATTGAATGATGTGCTGTTCGTGAAAGGTTTAACCTCTAATCTGATCAGTATTAGCCAACTTTGTGATCAAGACTTAAAGGTTAATTTCAACAAGCAAGAGTGTTTTGTAACTGATCAAGAAGGTAAAGTTCAGATGAGGGGCTGCAGATCCAAAGATAACTGTTATTTATGGGTGTCTGAAGAAGAAAGAAGCCTGACTTCTTCTCTCATGAGCTCAGAAGAGGAAGTCAAGCTCTGGCACCAGAAACTGGGACATTTGCATCTGAAAGGCATGAAGAAAATTCTAAGTACTGAAGCTATCAGAGGTGTACCTAATCTGAAGATCAATGAGGACAATGTTTGTGGTGATTGTCAAATTGGTAAACAAACAAGAAAGTCTCATCCCAGATTAGTTCATCAGGTAACTACTAAAGTACTAGAACTTTTACATATGGATTTAATGGGGCCTATGCAAGTAGAAAGTATTGGAGGTAAAAGGTATGCATTTGTTATGGTTGATGACTACTCAAGATTCACATGGATTAACTTCGTTAGAGAAAAGTCTGATACTTTTGAAGTGTTTAAAGACTTATGCATTCAATTACAAAGAGAGAAGGACTGTGGTATTGTCAGAATCAGAAGTGATCATGGCAAAGAATTTGAAAACAAGAGTTTTTCAGATTTCTGTTCTTCTGAAGGTATAAAACATGAGTTCTCTGCACCTATAACACCTCAGCAAAATGGTGTAGTTGAGAGGAAGAATAGGACATTAGCAGAATGTGCAAGGGTTATGCTACATGCAAAGAAGCTGCCTTATATGTTTTGGGCTGAAGCCATGTATACTGCCTGCTATATCCATAACAGAGTTACTTTGAAGAAGGGAATAGCTTGTACCTTATATGAATTATGGAAAGGGAGAAAGCCAACTGTGAAATACTTTCATGTGTTTGGGAGCAGATGTTACATTTTGGCTGATAGAGAAAATAGGAGAAAACTGGATCCTAAGTCTAATGAAGGTATATTTTTGGGATATTCAATAAACAGCAGAGCCTATAGGGTGT
Organism: Medicago ruthenica; assembly: GCA_018208015.1. Classification (NCBI taxonomy): domain Eukaryota; kingdom Viridiplantae; phylum Streptophyta; class Magnoliopsida; order Fabales; family Fabaceae; genus Medicago; species Medicago ruthenica. Next base: position 55,003,070 of record CM031377.1, on the reverse strand, counting down.
TTAACTCAAGAACTAAAGTTGTAATGGAAAGCATCAATGTTGTTATTGATGATCTGTCTGCTGAGAATGAAAAGAATGAATCCGAAGTTATTCTAGAGTCTGAAGCCTCAGAAGAACAAACTTCAGAAGCAGAAAATCATCCAGAGTCTGAAGAAGCAGAAGTGCATCCAGATTATGATTCTGTTGCTAAAGGGCCATCAATTAGAGTTCAGAAGGATCATCCTAAGGAGCTTATCATTGGGAGTTTGGATCAAGGGGTCAGAACTAGGAGATTAGACTCAGCTGCTATTGATTCTTGTTTTGTGTCTAAGTTTGAACCAAAAAATGTGAAAGAAGCCCTAACAGATGAATTTTGGATTGAAGCTATGCAAGATGAGTTGAATCAATTCAAAAGGAGTGAAGTATGGGATCTGGTTCCAAGACCTGAAGGGTTGAATGTGATTGGCACTAAGTGGATATACAAGAATAAAACAGATGAAAATGGTACTGTGGTCAGAAACAAGGCAAGGTTGGTTGCTCAGGGTTATACTCAAGTAGAGGGATTGGATTTTGATGAAACCTTTGCACCTGTGGCCAGACTAGAATCCATAAGATTACTGTTGGGTGTTTCCTGCATTCTCAAGTTCAAGCTATTTCAGATGGATGTGAAGAGTGCATTTCTGAATGGATATCTGCAAGAAGAAGTTTATGTAGAACAGCCTAAGGGGTTTGTGGATCATCAGTTTCCAGATCATGTGTACAAGTTGAAGAAAGCCTTATATGGATTGAAGCAAGCACCAAGAGCATGGTATGAAAGGCTTACTCAATTTCTTGAGGCTCAAGGATACAGAAAAGGTGGTTCTAATAAGACCTTATTTGTGAAAGATCAAGATGGAAGTCTGATGATTGCTCAGATCTATGTAGATGATATTGTGTTTGGTGGAATGTCTGACAAAATGGTTAAGTTATTTGTCCAGCAAATGCAGTCTGAATTTGAAATGTGTTTGGTTGGAGAGCTGACATACTTTCTTGGATTGCAAGTCAAGCAAATGGAAAACACTATCTTTATTTCTCAGAGTAAATATGCTAAAAACATTGTGAAAAAGTTTGGTATGGAATCTGCTGCTCATAAGAGGACACCAGCTGCTACTAATCTGAAACTAACCAAAGATGAACATGGAGTATCAGTTGATCAAAGCCAATACAGAAGTATGATTGGGAGCCTATTGTACTTGACTGCAAGCAGACCTGATATCACATTTGCTGTTGGAGTTTGTGCAAGATATCAAGCTGATCCTAAAATGAGTCATCTAACTCAAGTGAAGAGAATTCTGAAATATGTGAATAGCACAAGTGATTATGGGATCATGTATTCTCATAGTTCAAGTTTTGATTTAATGGGATTTTGTGATGCTGACTGGGCTGGAAGTGCTGATGACAGGAAGAGCACCTCAGGAGGTTGTTTTTTTCTAGGAAATAATTTAATTTCATGGTTCAGCAAGAAACAAAACTGTGTTTCATTGTCAACTGTTGAGGCTGAATACATTGCTGCTGGGAATAGTTGCTCACAACTGGTGTGGATGAAGCAAATGCTTGAAGAATACAACATTGAACAAGGAACTATGACCCTATTTTGTGACAATTTGAGTGAAATTAACATCTCTAAGAACCCTATTCAGCACAGCAGAACTAAACATATAGATATCAGACACCACTTTATCAGAAATCTTGTGGAAGATAAGATCATTCAGCTGGAACATGTGGTTACTGAAGAACAAGTTGCTGACATTTTCACAAAGGCTTTAGATGCTAAACAGTTTGAAAATCTGAGGAGCAATTTAGGTGTTTGTTTACATGAAGAATTATAGCAATTAAAGCAAACTGGATGTGAGGAAGATAGCGTACCTGCCAGCTTTGTTAATGCTAAGTGTTATGATGTGTCTGATTCTAAGTCTAAAGTTAAAACTGGAACAGATTTTGAAGATATTTCTGCAGTTTTCAATCCCTATGTGATGCATGTGTTTTGTCATAATTTTGTGGCTAAAAAGGGGGAGAAAAACCTGTGTTGGTGTTCAGAATGTATTCAGACATGTTTGTTCAGACCTCAGTTGTTTCAGAAGTTGTCTGTTTTGTTCAGATTTCATGACCAATGCAACATGAGATGTGCTGATGATATTGAGGGGGAATGTGTGTCTCAGGGGGAGTGCATGAGTGATAACATCCTGAGTGAAGAGCTGTTTGTGGTCCTGAACTGTTTGTGGTTGTAAAGTGTCTCAAAATTTTCAGAATTTTTCAGAATTCAGAAGTAAGGGGGAGTGTTGTGAAGCTAGACTATTTGTTTATGTGTTTGTAAAGCTTCAGAGGGAGTATTTTTGTGATGATCAGGAGTTAATCAGTAACTGCTTTATGTGTGTATCAGTGTTCAGAAGCTGAAACTGATTGGTTTTTAATGTGAACATAGATTGAATCCGCTGCCAATCTGTTTGCTATGTTATATATTTGTGGAGTTCTTCATTGCTAAGATAGTCTTATGGGAGATTGAAGAGCTTGTCATGTGTGAACATTGGTTTTAGCCAAAAATTTGCCAAAGGGGGAGATTGTTGAGTATTTTGGTGTTGGCTGCATATTTTGGCAAATCCAATGTGTTGAATAGAAGCATCTTAATGTGTAGAACAAATCTTGGGTTGCAAGTTTTTCATTTTGAAGTCATTCAGAAGCTGAAATCACCTTCAGAAGCTGAAAGTTACTTCAGAAGCTGAAATGTGCTTCTGAAGCATCAGACGCACTGTAGCAGAGTTGACTTTTGTTGACTTCTTCAGAAGCTGCATTTTTACAAGTTATTTTGGCGCAAATCTTGGCGAGATTTATCAAGGATTTATCCACGCATATTTCTTCTATAATGCTGGTTGATTTGAAGAAGATTTATTGAAGATTTGGCACGTTTTTATGCAAGTTCGTATTTTTCTGAAGCAATCTTTAAAAGATTCAATGCTGGTTTATTTGTTTCCTTATTGGATCGTTCATAATTCAGAAATAGATTAATTTCAGAAGATTTAGTACATAATTAAGAGACTTGCTGAAGGTTATAAAAGGAGGAGTGCTGCTGCTATTCAAGATATATGAAATATAGAGATATAATTCAGAAATTGAGTCTGTGTGTTAAACTTAGAGTTTTATTTGTGCACCACTCTTTGTTTGAGTTGGTTTAGAGTTTTTTATTGAGTTGTAAATTCATTCTAAGCCTGTAGGTACGAATGAAGGTTTGTTATTGAAGTTTTATTCAAAACAGGGTAGTTTTCAAGGTTGTTCAAGTGGCTGGGTTGCAGTTGCTTGAATAGGAAGTTAGTGGTTACTAATACTCAAGAGTTGGGTAGAAGTCTGGCTAGGTGGAGTTTGATTGCTTGGGATAGGAACTGGGAGTCAGTGTCTGAGTCTTAAGGATTAATTCCAATAGTGGATTTCCTTCCTGGATTGGTATCCCCCAGAGTAGGAGGTGTTTACTCCGAACTGGGTTAACAAACCTTGTGTTCTTTAGCTTTCCTGCACTTTTAATTTCTGCTACTTAACTGTTTTTAATTGTGCTAAGTTATTGTTCAGAACCTGTTTGGTTCAGAACCTGTTAACTCTGTGTTATTGCCTGGCCAGAATTTCAGGAAGGAACCAGGATAATTGCTTGTGTCTTTCTCTTTCTCTCTATCTCTTTCTCTCTCTCTCTCTCTCTCTCTCTCTTTCTCTCTCTCTCTCTATCTCTCTCTCTCTCTCTCATTTACTTTCAATCCGCTGCATCTAAACTCTGAACTTAGTTTCAGACTCTGATCACCATCAGAAGCTGAAATAACTCTTAGTTTTTGAGATAGAAAAAGCCAACACAATTCAACCCCCCTTCTTGTGTTTTTCTCACCTTCAGTTAGTATCAGAGCTCCGGTTCTGATATTCAATCTCTTAACAGTGTGTCAATATTAATCCTGAGAAAAACATGGCTTCTAGTGAATCTCAATCTCATTCTCACCATAAACCTCCTATGTTTACTGGTGATCCTGAAAAATTCTCTTGGTGGAAAAGCAAGATGTATAGTCATATCATTGGAATAGATGATAGCCTCTGGGATATCATTAAAGATGGTATAATTATACCAGTTGATGAAGAAGGAGTAGCCATTGATAGAAAAAGCCTTACTGATGTTGAAAGAAAGATCTACAGAAAGCATCATAAAGTAAGAGGTATCATTGTGGATTCTCTGCCTCACAATGAATACTTGAAGGTGAGTGATAAAGCTACTGCAAAGGCCATCTTCACATCCTTGTGCTGTAACTATGAAGGAAACAAGAAAGTTAGAGAAGCCAAGGCTAACCTTTTGGTTCAACAGTATGAGTTGTTCAAGATGAAGGAGAATGAAAACATTGAGACTATGTTCTCAAGGTTTCCGACTCTGGTATCTGGACTTCAGATTCTATAAAAGAGTTACTCAACTGATGGCCATGTGAACAAGATCCACAGAAGTCTACCATCTAAATGGAGACCTAAAGTAACTGCCATTGAGGAAGTTAAAGATCTAAATACTCTTAGTATTGAAGATCTTATCAGCTCTCTCAAAGTGCATGAACTAGGACTCAATGAAGATGAACCTGTTAGAAAGTCTATGTCTATAGCACTTAAATCTAAAGGAAAGTCATCAAAAGCTCTAAAAGCTATAGAATCTGATGAAGAATCTCCTGAGGGAAGTTCTGAAGAAGATTCAGAAGCTGAGGAGCTAGCAATGCTTTCTAAAAGGTTTCAGTACTTAGTCAAAATACAAAAGAAGTTTTCTAACAAAGGTAGTGGCTTCAAAGAATCTGGTTCCAAGAAGGAAGATCAGAAGGGCTGCTTCAACTGTAAAATGATTGGTCATTTCATTGCTGACTGTCCAGAGTTACAGAAGGACAAATCAAAGGAGAAATCAAAGAAGACCAGCTCTAAATCAAAGCAACTTCAGAAACAAGCTAAAGAAAAGTCTTATGGCAACATGGGATGATCTTGATAATGAATCTGAATATGAGAAGGATGATGCATGAAGAAGAAGCTAATCTAGCTTTAGTGGCAACAACATCTTCTGATATGGAGTCAGGTTCAGACTTTGAGGATGAAGATGAGGTATCTTCTGAACTTACTCAATCTGAACTTGTTGATACAGTTAAGGAACTTATGAACCATCTCAAAAGCAAGATAAAACAATTAAAAACTTTGAAAAAGAAATATAACTTGTTATCTGATGAAAATCTCCAACTTCATAATCATATCAATGAGATAGATGAAGAAGTAAGAGATTTGAGAGAAATGGCTCATAAGAAACCATATGAAGTCCCAGGTGAGCAAGAAATTGCACTTCAGGAGTTCATCCTAACTGGAATCAACAGAAGCAAAGTTGCGTGTATGATTTACAATATTAACAGAAACAGGGGAGAAGGTATTGGTTTCACAAATTATCCATTCAATCATTCAAAAGAAACAAACCTACCATCCTGTTCTAGAGATATTATGAAAGGTACTAAGGTATGTTTTGTATCAAAGTTAGACACTGCTGAGATTCTGAAATCATCAGAATCAAAGACTGCTGAGTCTAAAGTTCTAAACAACTCAGAATCCAAGACTACTGAACTAAAGGTGTTGATGAAAGCAGGATCTAAGTCGCTGCTGAAATCAAAACCAAAAGGTTCTAAGTCTAAGATTGTGAGGAAAGCAGATTCTAAACCTAAAAAGGTTCGGACTCTAAAAAGATCTGAACCTAAGACTAGCAAGCCTCAGATTCTTAAAATATCAGACTCACATTGGTAATTGTTGATGATTACAGTAGGTGGACTTGGGTTAAATTCCTCAGAACCAAGAATGAAACATATGATGTGTTTAACAACTTCTGCAAGCAAGTACAAACTGAAAAAGATTTGAAAATTTTTAAAGTTAGAAGTGATCATGGTGGTGAATTTGCAAATGAACCTTTTGAGGTATTTTGTGAAAAACATGGAAATCTCCATGAGTTCTCTTCTCCTAGAACTCCCTAGCAAAATGGAGTTATAGAGAGAAAGAACAGATCTTTGCAAGAAATGGCCAGAACCATGATTCATGAATCTAACATTACAATGTACTTCTGGGCAGAAGCTGTTGACACAACATGTTATATTCGGAACAGAATCTATATTAGACCAATTCTGAATAAAACAACATATGAGTTATTCAAAGGAAGAAAGCCAAGCATTTCTTATTTTCATCAGTTTGGATGTACATGTTACATTCTAAACAACAAAGTCTATCTAAAGAAATTTGATGCTAAAACTCATAAGGGTATCTTCTTAGGTTACTCTGAGAGATCCAAAGCATATAGAGTGTATAGGTCTGAAACACATGATGTGGAAGAATCAATACACATCAAATTTGATGATAAAAAGCCTAACAATCTGTCAGAGCTAGTTGAAAGCTTTGCAGATATTCAGCTCTTAGAAGATGCTTCAAAACCTGATCAGAATTCAGAGTCTGATAATAGTTCAGAAGCTGAAAATCTTCTAGAAGCTAAAAACCTTTCAAAAGCTGACACTCCTCCAGAAGTTAATGAAGATCAAGATGTTTCTGAACAAGTTCTTAAAGAATCTCAAGAAGCAAATCCACCCAAAAACACCTTTAAGTACAAGTCTTCACATCCTGAAGAGTTAATCATTGGAAACAAGGATAGTCCTGTTGGAGTAAGCCCTAATAGCTATTCTATTTTGATTGAATTTGGCTTTGTATCATGACTTTTATATATATATATATATATATATATATATATATATATATATATATATATATATATATATATATATATATATATATAAGGCATTTATTTATTCTTTTGTTCAGTTTCAAAATAATAAATTCCCTAGAATAATTAGTCTGTTTAATGGAGCATTAAGTGTGACTTAATCGTGAGATCCATTAAACGAAAGGACATTATTCTTAAAGTATACGTAGTCAAGCTTTATTGTGAAATGGGATAACATTAAAGCATAGAGACTATTATGTGGGTAGACTGATGATCACATCTCACGGATCATAGATAAAGAGTTATCAAGTCTTCACATAGGTATAAATATTAGGAGTAATATTTATACTGGATTGACCCACCATGAGAATACTACATAGTAAAAGTTATGAAAAGTGTCATAAGATATTCTCATAGTGATAGTGGTGTATTCCACCCTTTGACCTGAAACCACTATGTAACCTAGATGTAGGAGTCGAGTGCTTTATCACCATTCAAACGTTGTCTGTAATAGGATGACTATAAAGTTGGTTGATGGGTACTCCATGAATCATGCAGAGGGACATGAGTGACCTAGATGGAGTTTGCCCCTCCTACATAACAGGAGAAATGTCTATGGGCCCAATATTGAACTAGACAAGGATGACACGGTCTATGCCTTGTGTTCAATATAGACATGAGGGCAAAAGGGTAATTATACACATGATTATTATCACGGAAATGTTTCGTCAGATCATATGATTCTCGTCACTTGGGTAGCAGTGATGTGTTGCTAGATACCGCTCACTGTTTATAATATTAAATAGGTGATTTAATATTATTGCCAACGTTACGGGAACCTATAGGGGTCACACACAAAGGACAGATAGATGAGAGAAATAAATAAGTAAGACTTATTTATAAAATAATAAGTAGGATTTATTAGTAATTAAATAATTAAGTATGACTTATTATTTAATTTATGAAATAGAGAAACGCGGTCCATCGTAAGGTACGGTGTATTTAAGTGCTTGACTTGATGACCACACAAGTGGTTCTATAAATAGAACCCTTGTGGTGAAGCATTACAGACTTTTGTTGAAACACTTAACCTAATTCACAAAAGGTGTGAAACCTAGCCGCCGCTCTCTAAACCCTATTCTCTCTGAATCTCCGTTGAAATTGGCTAGCACCGGTCATCGGAGAAGGTCTATTCGTGTGGACTGAATAGAGGCATCGCTACGTTGCTTTGCTCATGATCAGAAACAATTTTGCCACAAAGGTTCTGCTCTTCAAGAGGTAAACACATGAATCCTTAAAGTGTTTAAGTATGTGTTTGATTTGTGATTAATGATTTAATCAAGATCCGTTTCAAAGGGATTTGTTCCGCTAAGAGGATTAAATTTTTTGAAAAACCCCTCTTAAATCCCTTTAGTGGTATCAGAGCATGTGGTTTCCATTAAATCATTACATTCGAATCTAATTGATAACTTGTTTCATTATTTTGAATGCGATTCAATTGTGAATATGTTATCGTCTTTGTCTCTTTGTGAATGCGTGAACGTTTCTTATTTCGGCGCATCATGTGAATTTGATTCAATCAGTATAGTTTTGTAAAACTAATTCGAAGAGCAATTTTAGAAACCGTTTTTGTTAGATAAAATAAGAACAATAGTTCCATTCATTAAAATTCCTTTTAATTCAATTCAATGGCAAATATTTTATTTATTTTTGGATCAAAACGGTGATATCAGATATCACAAAACAAAAGTTAAAATTTGTTTTAACGGAGATCCTCTTCTTTTGGATATTTCCAGATTTTTCTTTGTTTGTTTTAAAAGGAATTGGCTAATCAAATATTTTGGCAAATCTTTGATTCAAATGGTTGCTACGTACTTCCGGCTATATTTATTCATGTGCGTATGAATAGCTTTTAAAGCTGATTTGAAATTCAAAAGATTAGTTTGAATTTATTCTTGATGTACGGATATTCTTGTTTAACAAATTTAGCAATTGTAACAATTGTTAATATCTTCTTTTAAATCATGTAGATTATTTGAAAAATAATAATGATAATAATATTAAGTGTTAATATTTTATTATTTAAAGAATAAGAATTAATTAAAATTGATTGATCAAAATCATATATATGATATATGATTCTGATACGACATCAGTATATGTGATATATTGATTGTATCATTCCATCAATAGGTTTTAAATGATTGATTGTGAATTTGTAGACAATTCGTGAGATTGAGCTTCAATATCCGATTCTGGTGAAGCATCAAAGATCCGATTGTCCATACTGAGCAAACAATTCTTAAAACTGTTGATGTTTGCTTGTTGTATTGGGTTACCTAACTATACAAGAGTTGTATAATTATGGTTGTATCATTCAATCAATTGTTTTCTAAAGATTGTTGTGAATTTGAACAATTCGTGAGATAGAGCTTCGATATCCGAATCTGGTGAAGCGTCAAAGATCCGATTGTTCATGCTAAACAAACAATCCTTGAAACTATTGATGTAGTGTGATCTGCATAGTGTGATCGATCATAATGTTTAATTAATTAATTCAATTGGAGAAAGGTAGATTTAAAAGATCATGATTTTGAAAGAGTTTCAATATCAGGTATGGTCTTTTGAATTTGGTAATTTAAGATTTTCATATCTTTAGTTTAATTCATTTCCAATTTAAAAGGATCATGATTTTGAAAAGTTTCAATATCAGATATGATCTTTTGAATTTGGTAGTAAAATATTTGCATAATTTTAGCACCATAATTTGTTTTGGAAACAGAATGATTACCTAAATAAAGCAGATTTAATTATAATAATTATTGAGTGTCAATATTACTATAATTAAATAAATAAAAATTCTACCTTTTTGGATTGTTTTTCAAAAGTTGTTTGAAATGGTAGTAAACGATCCTTATTTAATAGTAAATTTAAAATGTCATGATTTGAAATAGTTTCAATGTCATGTATGATTTTGAATTTATTTAAAAGATTTGCACGATGTTAACATAATTTGTTTCTAATTTAAAAGAATCATGATATTGAAAGAGTTTCAATATCGGATATGATCATTTAGATTTGGTCATAATATTTGCATATTTTATTTTTATTTATGACCCGATTGACTTTGAAAATAGTTTCAAAGTATATGTATATATATATGAATCAATTTTATATGGCATATGTCGCGTCGAATTTCGGATGTCAAGCTATTGGGAAGCTTTGAATCACTAAATGTTAAACCACGACTGAACTTTTAATTTTCCGGGGAAAAAAGGAAAAAAGTTCGAAATTACCTTGAAAAAGATTTTAGGTTCGAAAGTCGATTATGCGAGGGGAAGGTATTAGCACCCCTCACATCCGTTGTACTCAACGGGAACCTCTTAGTCGGCTTAGGCTTAAAATGTTTCGATGTTTTACTTGCGTGTTTAAACATATATAAAAGAAAACATAATGCGAGATGAAGAAAGAGATAAAAACGAACGAAAGAGAAAAAAAGTTTTTTATTAATGGGCTTGATAAGATGTCAATCTTGCTCCTACGTATCTCCCGGTAGTCGGAGAATTCAAAGCGTACGTAGTTCTTTGGTAGAAAAAGTTTGTATGTTGGTTCGTTTTAGTTAAAAAAGATTTGATCGCGTCCGAGCGAAAAAAGTTTGAAAAAAAAGGAAGTAATGAAAGTAAATGTCAACTGTTCAGGTTGTTGCCGAACTGGCCATTGACGACAATGCATAAAGATAAATGTTTTGATAAAAGGATTTGCACTCGGACTTGAACAAAGGTTTTAAAACGCACGAAGGCGTACAAAGCTTTAAATGGTGAAAGATGGACGCTAAGGCGATAAACTCGCGCAAGGCGTAAATGTTTTTAAAAAATAAAAAGACAAACGCACAGGGGCGTAAAAAGCTTGAAAATAAACAACAAACGCGCGGAGGCGATAAATTCGCGCAAGGCGCAAAAATGGTTAAAAATAAACGCGCAAAGGCGCGAAAGGTTCGGATTGACCACGAGGGCCAAGAAAATGGTAAAAATGGCCACAAGGGGGCCAAGGGAAGGTTGAGCGTGCTAGACGCGTCAAGGGTGGAATGACGGTTGCCCGAGCGACGAGACATACGTCACGCATTCGTGCAACCGAGGTTTGGGGAGACATACGTCAAGCCATTCCCGTTTCATTCAAGTTTGGTTTTGTCGGGACTCTAAGTAATCTCAAAGGGAACAAAAACATTTTAAAAGGAAACTTAAAGAAAAGAAAAGAAAACACGAACAAATTTGTTGTTCGAGTTTATTAAAAATCGTGAACATTACTTGTTGCTTAAGTTATTGAAACTCAAGAACGAGTATAGTTCAAGTTTGAATGATAAACACAATCATAAGACATGCACAAAATTGGAAAGTTCATAAGTTCGGCTCATTTTAAGTTTGGTTTAAAAAGGATGAACAAGTTCGGCTTAGGTTCGCGTTTGGATTGAAAATCATGAACAACATGGTTGTTCAAGTTTGTTTTGAAAATAGACAAACTTAGCTTGTTGCTCAAACTTGGTTTTGAAAATTGAAGAACATAACTTGTTTCACAAGTTACTCAAAATTTATCGCACGAACTTGTGAAATTTTCAAAGTTGTGTATGATTATGAATTGGGTTTGGACAAAAAAGGTTTTAATCCTCTTTTAAGTTCTGAATCAAGGGCTGGAATCCCAAAAATTTGACATTTAAATGCCTGATTCATGTTCTGAGTTTCACATACTTCGCAGAGCAACCAGAACTTGGCTCTGCGAAGTCAGGTTCTGATGTGTTCGCAGTGCGAGCAATACTTTGCTCTGCGAAGTATGCGAATTTTCAAACTCAGAAGCTGTTTCTGAACAGAAGTTCAGAAACTGCTTCTAAGCAATCTTCAGAACCTAAAGGGGGTTAGAAAGCTTGGTAAAATGGAAGAAAATGGGGTGTAAAAACTCAGTTTCAAAGCTTGGCCCCTTTGAGGTCCCTTTTGAGTTTCAAAAGGGGTTTTTGTGCACAAAACAAATTTGAACAAAGCAAATGATGAAAGCAGCAAACACAATGAAAAAGAAAGATTATAGGAGACTTATAGAACTCCTAGCTGTGCTTGAGCAATAGATTGGAAGTGGTTTGCTTGCTTGGTGAGAGATTATGAACAATGTTCTAATTGGTTTGTGATGGACTGATTTTGTGCTGCAATGCAAGGGATTTTGGTATGAATTTCGTGTGAGTAAGGCTGTGTGTTTCAGGTTTTCTCAATGTGTATGTGGTTTTTAAATCCTTGTGCCTTGCCATTCCTTTTATAGGCAAAAAATGCAATCTTTGCAATGATGAAAAAAATCCTAGAACCTAGCTGATTTGGGGCTAAATTCAGGCTGGAACACTTTGCATTTAATGCTAATGGATAGAAGCTGCTTTGCCTTGTGCCAAGGGGCAAGACCTTGACTGATCTCAGCCACAAATGCAGCTGATTCTAGAAGGTAATGATGAGAAAAACTGCAAAACAGGGCAGCTGCAAAAGGGGTGATTCTTGGGATCAATCCTTGCAATCTTGGGAGGTGAAGCAATGAAAACGTGTACTGCCATGTACAGGGAGATTGGGGGAAGCAAAATGAGCATGTGGGCTGGTGTGTGGGAGGAGAAATCCAGCTCAAAACAGGGCAGCACAAACAGCTTTTTGCAAGTAAAAACCACTTAAGTTTGGCTGGTTTTGGTGAAGAAAAAGGGAAGGAAAGGGATCAAGTAGCTGGCTGGCAAGCTCAGGTTGGATGATGGGTCAATTTGGAGGGACAAGAGCTGACCAAGGGCAGCCAATTTGTTTGATCACATGATAGGTTGGAAGAAAATCCTTCTTTCCTTTTGCCTTTAATGTCACACATTAATTCTTGCCTTGCTGCACCAAATCAGTCACAAAATAGCAATAATAATAGTAATAATACTAATAATAACAATTGCAATTGAAAATAAAAAGGATAAATCAATAAATAAAAATCTGCAGAAAAAATCGCAGAGGTCACAGTGCGAAGGTGATTTCGCACTGCGAACTCCCCTTTTTTTGATTTTTTGTATTTTAAAATAAAAAGGGTGGAAAATGAATAATAATAAATAATAATAATAATGATAATAACAAAAAATGTAAATAAAATGAAATGCAATGAGAATGAAAAGGGTGATAATAATAAAAAAGGATGAAAAAACTTAATATTATTAATTAGTAAAACCTTAATAATAATAATAGATAATAATGATATTATTAATGAAAAATAGAATAATATTAATACTAATAATATTAATGATAATAATAGTAATAGTAAGGCTAGTAATGATAAAATGCAAATAAAATACTATGACAAGAAGGAAATGATAAAAAGTAATAATAAGTAATGAAATAATAAAAGATAAAACACATAAAAATATAAGTCAAAAAATGGGGTATGACAGATGCCCCTATTTAAGTTTCTTCGTCCCGGAGATTGAAAGTGTGATTTGAAATGGACGGGCCGAAGAGACTTAAATATAGAGTACGCCATTTTTTGACTAAATATTTTTCTGAATTATAAATGCTATGAATGCATGTATGCAAATGTTATGAATGCTTGTAATGTAAACATGGATGCAAAGACGATAAAAAGAAAGACCACACCGGGGATAAGTGTCAGCTGTTCGGGTTGTCACCGAACTGCCACTGACAACAAAGAATGAAAAGAATGTCAACTGTTCGGGTTGTTGCCGAACTTGCCATTGACGACAGGAAAATAAAATGTCAACTGTTCGGGTTGTTGCCGAACTTGCCATTGACGACAGGAAAATAAAATGTCAACTGTTCGTGTTGTTGCCGAACTTGCCATTGACGACAGGAAAATAAAATGTCAACTGTTCGGGTTGTTGCCGAACTTGCCATTGACGACAAAAGATAAAAAGAAAGATGTCAGCTGTTCGGATGGTTGCCGAACTTGCCACTGACGATACTGGGGATGCGGCTGACAAGCTGTTCCTTACAGAATTGCCCCTTCAATCGGGGAGAAAGAATGCACAAGCTGTTCATTGAAGAACTTGCCACTTGGCACAACACTGGGGAGTACGCACAAGCTGTCCATTAAAGAACTGCCACTTGGCGTAAAAGGGTGACATCTCTGAACAAGACAGACTGGGGATGACACTTTGGGGAAAAAGAATTCACGAATTGCTCGCGATTGATTGATGAGACTCGTGATGGTTATAACAACCATGTATGATATGTAGTATGTTGCATGCATAAATGTATGAATGTATGAATGCATGACTGTCACTGGGGACGTCGTGTGAGAGATGGACTAGTACTGGGGATACCCAACATGTTTGTTAGGGAATTGCCCCTTGATATGATGAAAAACTTGCACAAGCTGTTCGTTAAAGAACTATCGCCTGGCGAAAAATGAGGATGACATCCCTAGACCAGATAGACTGTGTAACACCCTAACCCTTAACCGCCGATTATTAACTTTAATAAAACAAAACGTTAAGGACATAGGAAGTTACAACATAATGAAAACGCATTTTCATAAACATCAACAGATCAAAATATATTTGATTCACAAACAGCAGCGGAAAAAAATAACAAACAGCAAAACAGAGACGATACCCCTACTAACAGGATACCCCTTCTAACAGGATACCCCTTCTAACAGGATACCCCTTCTAGCTCATCAGCTCATACCCCTTCTATATCAATGTTCACGAAATCGATGGCATCGTTTTCTTTCCGTTTTCAAAACTCATTACAACATTTCACATGTTTATACCAAAGACCAAATTAAAACAGAGACGTGCGAAAAAGACACCAAAACATGAAACAGAAAATGCTGTCACAGCACAATTTCACTAAGACCTCCTTGGAGTATATTCATCATAACTCAAAAACTAAAAGTCATTTTCACGTCAAACCAAAGCCACTGGAAAGCTAACAGAATTATCTAAAACTTTCATGTTTACACCCAAGGCCAATTCTGTACCAATCAATGCCAGTTTTCGTTTCAAATACGGAAAAGTTATGCAGAAAATTATGCAGAAAATTATGCAGAAAATCAGACCAACAGCATTAGAAAAATTAACATCCAGATCTACAACAGAGGCCATTGCCAAATTTATACATACACGTTCAGATACCCAAAGTAGTGTTACAACTATCAGAGCCCTAAACTCTAACTAGGATACAACACCTAGTACAAAAAAAGTAAGGATAGCTAAGCTATGCCCTCACCACTACGCAAGTTCTATACGACAACAGCTAATCCTCGACGATATGCTCGTCTTCCTGAAAATCTGGATCCCCAAAGATCCAGCACATAACACAAAACAGAGAGTGTTAGTAAAACATAATCAACACAATATAAACAACACAATAATAAGTAGGGTACCTAAACTTTACCCATCATGCATATTCTAACTCACGCACATGCATCATCAATTATCGTCAAACATTTATTCATTAATCACAAGTACTCAAAACATATCAACACTTTAAGCAATTAAGTCAACAGATGGAAATTATCAATTATCAATTACCATGCATACATAATTCCTCAAGCACAAAACTCATCAATAACAATTACCACTTAACAACCATTATGCACACATAATTCCTAAAGTGCACACTAATGTCAAGTAGAATGTATGTTCCTAAAATGCACTCTAATGCATGTGGTACCAATTCTTGCTCAGCTTTAGAGTCATGGCGGACTGTTGGATAAACTTATATCCCTTGTGTACCTCTCATTCGCCATAAAAGGACAGTCGTACACTTGACCAATAATAATTGGATTTCATCGACTGCACCTCTCATTCGCCATAAAAGGACGGTCGTGCATATGACCAATAATAATTGGATTTCATCGACTGCACCTCTCATTCGCCATAAAAGGACGGTCGTGCATATGACCAATAATAATTGGATTTCATCGACTGCACCTCTCATTCGCCATAAAAGGACGGTCGTGCATATGACCAATAATAATTGGATTTCATTCTTACCCATAAAGAGCATACATACCATCATGAAATGCATGTATGTTCACTTAGCAATTATTGATATTTACACCTACATATGCTCAAATATGTGTGTACACTACCAATACTCATGCTAACTTCAACAAGTAGGCACTCATGGCCAATCATAATACAAACATGTATAAATCATCAAACATGGTTCACAACATCATCAACAACATCATACTAAACCAAACTCACAACATCATCAACAACATCATACTAAACCAAAACTCCAAATAAACATAAATGTTTCTAAGGTAAATCCAATCCTTTGGATACCATATCAATTCAATTATATTCATCAATTCCCACACCTTAGTCTTTAATATTATTAAGTCCAAATCCACTTTCAAAACCTTAGACACACTCTATTAGTTCTTAACAGCCATTCCAAATATTATATAACACATACACACACAACATAATGACCTCAACAAAACCACCATTGTTAGGGTTCACGCAAGCTTTTCTTGAACAACAACAACATTTTCGAATACCCAACCATAGATAACATCATATAACTTCAATTAAACATACTAGCAACATCACTTAGCATCAAATAAGCATAACATAATCATTAACAACTTTAATCATAAAAACTCTCCAACTTTCAGCCATATATTGAAATCCACACAATATCATTCCAAGAATTCAAACATATATGAAAACACGATTTCAATCCACAAAATCATACTAGAAACATACTACAATCATCAAACTCATGTTTTGTTTAAGAAAAGTTTCACAACACCAAAGGAAAGTGAGAGGAGAAGTTTGGGTACGGAGATATCGACAATCTCCCCTTCTCAAGTCACTCCCGATTACGAATACTAACTCTCTTACCCGGAATCGATGAAATCTCTAGCAAACTCAAGCTTTTCTCTTCTCTTACACGGCTCCAAGCTTCTCCAAAAGACAAAGAATAGTGATGTCAAAGTCTTTGTGGTTATCTTTATAACCCAATCCAATCAATCTTGGCCATCCATTCTTACTAACTCTCAAGGACCAATCCTAGCCCTTCAATCCAATCCAAGCTCACTAAATCTCATCCACTTGATCATTACTACTTATTCATGACCAAGCCCATTACTATTCATCTTCTTGGCCCAATTTCGCCCCGAAACCTTAAAAACTCGATTACGAACTTATCCTTGCGCCACATAATTATTTATCGATTACGAGAAAATATTTTTAAATGCAAATCCATAAAATAAAATATATAAAAATATAACATACGAAAATAGGGTCGTTACAACTCTACCCCCCTAAAAAGAATTTTCGCCCTCGAAAATACCTGAAAACAACTCTGGATAGGAGTCCCGCATCTTGCTCTTGATTCAAACCAACACAAAGGTGTTCTACATCTTCTCCCATACAAAGCTTCAAAAGGTGCCATACCAATGCTCGAATGAAAACTGTTGTTATACGTAAACTCAATCAACGGCAAGCAAGCTTCCCAACTCACTCCTTGTTCCAAAATACACGATCTTAATAAATCCTCCAATGATTGAATCGTCCTCTCCGACTGACCATCCGTCTGCGGGTGATAAGCAGAACTCATCCGCAACTTAGTCCCCAACGCCTCTTGCAAACTCTTCCAAAACCTTGAAGTAAAACGGGAATCTCGATCTGATACGATACTCGACGGAATTCCATGCAATCTCACGATTTGCTCGACATAAATCTCAGCCAACTTCGGTACTAGCATACCGGTCTTGATAGCTATGAAATGAGCAGACTTTGTTAACCTGTCGACAACTACCCAAATCATATTGTTACCTTTCGACGTCTTCGGCAAACCGCTTACAAAATCCATCGCAATACTATCCCATTTCCACTCTGGAATAAACATAGGTTGCAATAGCCCCGACGGCTTCTGATGCTCCACCTTGGACTTCTGACAAGTCAAACACGCGAAAACAAACTCGGCGATCTCTTTCTTCATCCCTTGCCACCAAAACATTTTCCTCAGATTTTGATACATCTTAGTAACACCAGGATGAATACTTAAGTTGCTTCTGTGACCTTCCTCCAAGATCATCCGCTTCAACTCAGGTACATCAGGTACACATAACCTTCCCTGACACCTCATCACGCCTTTCTCATCGATCTCAACGTTTACCTTTTTCCCTTGCTCGATGAGCGTCTTAAGCTTCGTCAATCTCACATCAGACTTTTGCTTTTCCACAACCTCTTCAAGAAAATCATTCGTCAACCTCAACATTCCTAGCTTCACGCTTCTGGTTGTCCTTTCACAAACCAAACTGAGGTCTCTAAACTCTTCAATCAATCACAGTTCCTTCGTCATCAGAGACGACATATGCAAAGACTTCCTACTCAACGCATCGGCTACCACATTAGCCTTACCCGGGTGATAACTCAACTCGAAATCATAATCCTTAAGAAACTCTAACCATCTTCTTTGCTTCATATTGAGCTCCTTCTGATCAAACAAGTATTTCAGACTCTTGTGATCGCTGAAAACCTCGAACCTTGACCCATACAAGTAGTGCCTCCAAATCTTGAGAACAAACACGACAGCAGCTAGCTCCAAATCGTGTGTAGGATAATTCCTCTCATAAATCTTCAGCTGTCTTGATGCATAAGCAACGACTTGTCCCTTCTGCATCAACACACCATCTAGACCCATCTTCGACGCATCACAATAAACCACGAACGGTTCCTTCGGATTTGGCAGAATTAGCACAGGTGCAGATGTCAACCTCCTCTTCAGCTCTTGGAAACTCTGCTCACACTTGTCATCCCAAATGAAAGCTTGACTCTTCCTAGTCAACTGTGTCAACGGCAACGCCAACTTTGAAAATCCTTCGATGAACCTCCGATAGTAACCGGCCAAACCAAGAAAACTTCGGATCTCAGTAACAGACTCCGGCGTTCCCCAATCTTGCACGGCCTCTACCTTAGCAGGACCCACTGCTATACCACCACTTGAAATGACGTGACCCAAAAAGCTAACTTCATGCAACCAAAATTCACACTTAGAAAATTTTGCATAAAGCTTCTTCTCGCGCAACACCTCCAACACAATCCTCAAATGCTCGGCATGTTCCTCTTCCGTCTTCGAGTATACCAAAATATCGTCTATGAAGACCACCACGAATCGATCCAAAAAGGAATGAAATATACGATTCATATATTCTATAAACACTCCAGGTGCATTAGTAACTCCAAAAGGCATAACAGCGTACTCGTAGTGACCATACCTTGTCCTGAAAGCAGTCTTCGGTATATCCTCCGCCTTAACTCTTATCTGGTGATATCCCGATCTCAAATCAATCTTGCTGAACACACAGGCTCCCACTAACTGATCCATCAAATCATCTATCCTTGGAAGTGGATACTTGTTCTTGATAGTTGCTTTATTCAACTGACGATAGTCGATGCACAGACGCATACTACCATCTTTCTTCTCTTCCACTCTCAACGATGCAAACATATCAAACACGTCCTCTTGAGTCTTCACAGATCTTGTCACTTCTCGACAACACATAAGCTTTGAACACAACTCTTGCTCCGGTCTTGGAAATAACACCGTCTTCTTACCGCAGTTGATATGAACACGATTAAATTCTAACCAGTTCATACCAAAGATAACGTCTATTCCGCTCAACAGAATACAGACTAAGTCCCTTCCAAAGTGTCGACCATACATAGTGACTGAACAGTCAACACAGACTAGAGTAGTCGATACCGAACCACTCGCAG